>WTXG01000303.1:0-40963 GCA_022496185.1 Multifurca ochricompacta | reverse complement strand
AGTTACATTAAGTCGAGTCTCTCCCCACCGTGGCTTCATCCAGCCGCAGTCAGACCTTGCACAACGAAGAACTCATCGACCGCCGAGACGAGGATAATCTTTCACAACAAGTCCTTGGCTCTGCGTCTGGAAAGATTTTGAAACCGAGTTTGGATACTACGTCTATCACGACGACCAGTACCAGCCAGTTGAATACGACGAACAGAAGAGGGTCTGGTACCGTATCCGTTACTCTAGAAGCCATCGTTCCTGGGTTACCACAGGACCCCCCCACCAGAGTACGGCCTAGGACCTTGGAGAGAAAATCCTCCAGCCATCATCACAGATTCAGAACCGAAGAATATATCGAAGAAAGCAGCGAAGACGCACAAGTCATAGCCACAGTTTTACGGCTCAGACAGTTGCACCGAGAGTACTACGTTCAGAACAACTGCTTTAGTCTCTCCCCAGATCACACGACAAACCTCAGACACCCCGACCATTACCTATCCAACGATGTCCACGATCGCTGCACAGTTACCCGACCCCGCTCCAGTTGTCCCCGCTCCAAACCTTCCCCCTCCATCAGGACGCCTTACGGGAGTCCTGCTGACAACATTCACTGGTGACCGATCCCAGAGCAAGAAGTTCATGCTTGAGTTCGAGACGTTCAAAAATTTCAACCATGATGTCCCGCAGATCGTAAACCCCTTCCAACAAACCAACCTCTTCCTCTCGCTTATCAGAGGAGATTCCGTCGATGATTGGACAATGGAGCAAATCGAATGGCTGAATGACAGAGTCACAGTCGGAACCAGAACCACAGACGAGGATCTGTGGGATACAGTGGCGCAAAGATTTAAAGACGCCTTCACTGATGGGCAGGCCAAACAAAAGGCTGCCAGAGAATTAAAGTCCCTTAAAATGGAGAGAGGGGATCTAGATGGCTATGTGGCCAAATTCCGCAACCTGGCCAAAAGAGCAGGGTACGATGTGAATGAAGAGGCGATGCTTGACCTCTTCTCCCAGGGACTGCCTAACCCCCTGGTGAAGAATATCATTCAATTCCATCACCCTGAGTCATGGAGTCAGTGGACAAGTGCTGCTAGAACGCAGCAACAGGACTATTTGGACTTCCAAACACGATTTGGAGTTGACACGAAAAAGGGCAGAACTCGTGACCAGTGGAAGGCAGCATTTGGGGTGAAACCTACCCATCCTAGAGACCCCAACGCTATGGACACATCGGCAGACCGTACCAAGGCTCGTGCAGCCCTTACCGATGATGAAAAAAGGAATCTCATGAAGGAAGGGCGTTGCTTTCATTGCCGAGCACAAGGGCATATGTCACAACTCTGCCCAAAGAAAACAGTCCGAGCCACAGAAGCAACGGTAGCCGCCACCACCACGACACCGCCAGTACAGAACCTACCAACCCCAGTAAAAGAAAACCCGGCAACTGCCCCAAAGACTAAAGAACAGAAGGCAGCAGCAATCTGGGAGCATATGATGAACGAAGATGAGGCGGTGCATGCCTTGATCGTCGACAAGGCCTTTGGCCAAAAGGATTTTTGATCGGCTTGACCCCATCGGCCTGGGCAAGAGCACTCCATGTAACTTCTGTGTACACTAGTCGTTTCAAGTCATTAAAAATACCAGTACATTTTGAAACCAAACAGAAGACGGCCGACAGACGAATATTGATTGACTCTGGAGCTACAGACAACTTCATTAGTCAACGACTTCAGAGGACGTTAGGGTTGGGGACACAGTTACTTCCCCAGGAGAAAAACATTTGGAACATAGACAGAACAGCTAACAAAGCTGGGAAAATCACACATTGCTGTGATTTAGAAGTACAGGTGGGAGAGCGAACAAAGCAGCTTCGCTTCCTCATCACAGACCTAGGGGAGGAGGATATGGTCCTGGGATACCCATGGCTGGCAGCATTCGAACCCAAAATCAACTGGGCAGAAGCCACCATGGATAAAGATTTTTATCCCGTCATCATTACGTCCCTCGGATACGACTATGCTGCACAACACCCCATTGTCATGGGATTGGCTGTCACCTGGAGTGATGTAGAGCCTGTGGATCAGGTGTATTGTTATGTTACGAAATCATCAGAACTGGCCCAGGCAGAGGCCCAGAAGAACCCCAAGAAAACGTTTGAAGAAATAGTCCCGACAGAATATCATTGACATTGGAAGGTCTTTTCAGAGGAAGAATCACAACGTTTCCCTCCCTCTCGACCTTGGGACCATGCTATCGACTTCGTCCCAGACGCCCCGCGATCAGTAGATTGTAAAATCTACCCCCTGTCACAGCCGGAAAGGGAAGCGCTCTCTACCTTCCTAGAAGAACACTTGGCGAAAGGATATATACGACCCTCAAACTCGCCTTATGCGTCACCCTTCTTTTTTATCAAAAAGAAGGATGGGAAACTACGACCGGTGCAGGATTACAGACGGATTAACGAACTCACGGTGAAAAACAACTACCCACTCCCTCTCATCTTGGAAATCATCGACAAAATGCGTGATAAGGCTCTGTTTTCAAAAATGGACGTTCGTTGGGGATATAATAACATTCGCATCTGAGAAGGCGATCAGCCAAAAGCCGCCTTCAAGACCAACCAAGGACTCTTCGAACCCAACGTCATGTTCTTCGGCCTGACAAATTCACCGGCAACCTTCCAGGCCATGATGAATCACATTTTCCGAGATCTCATCCTTACAGAGGAGGTCATGGTATACATGGATGATATCCTGGTAGCCACAAAAGACGACATTCACCACCACTGAGCCCGAGTCCATGAAGTATTAGAAATCCTGGCGAAGCATGACCTCTACCTGAAACCTGCCAAATGCACCTTTGAACAAAAAACCGTTGAATATCTAGGTGTCATCCTCGAAGGGGGCAAGTGCGCATGGATCCTGTGAAAGTTCAAGGCATCCGAGAATGGACCGTCCCTCAGTGTACCAAGGATGTCAGATCATTCATTGGATTTTGCAATTTCTACCGACGCTTCGTCAAGGGATTCTCAGCCATCGCCCGACCACTGAATGATTTATTAAAGAAGGACGTACTCTGGCACTGGGACGAATTACAACAGAATGCATTTGACCGGATTAAAGAAATTATTAGTTCGGAACCAGTCCTCATCCAACCCGACTTGGCCAACCCCTTTGAACTGGAGGTGGACGCCTCCATGTACGCAAATGGTGCAGTTTTATCACAAAGAGATGCTGGAGGGATTCTTCACCCCGTCGCATTCTACTCGGAAACATTCTCGCCAGCAGAAAGGAATTATGACATTTGGGACAGGGAACTGTTAGCTATCATTAAAGCACTACGACATTGGCGGCCCTATTTGGCTGGATCTCCGCACAAAACCATCATCTATACAGACCATTCCAACCTTCTGTATTGGAGAGAACCGCATAAGATCAGTTGACAGATAGCGTGAGAAGTCTTGGAGCTTGAGGAGTACAACTTCACACTCAAGCACCTACCTGGAGCTTGTAATGCACGAGCTGATGCCCTGTCTAGACCAACTGGATGAGACGAAGGAGAAAATGACAACGACAACATCGTCGTTCTACCGGAAGATGTCTTTGCGAAAACCGCTGTTGTCAGCCTCCATGACATGGATCTATGGGCCCAAGTGACGCAAAACATGAACCAGGAACTGTGCAAATCCTGGGCAGAGCCACACAACATAAAGATGAAAGATGGCCTCTGGTGGAAGGATGGTGATCGATTGGTTGTCACCGGTGGTGACAACATTAAGAGGGGGGTGATTCATTTTCACCATGACCTTCCCTCTGCAGGACACCCAGGCATCGCAAACACCTACGCCCTCGCCAAACGAGATTACTGGTGGCCAAACATGAAAAAGGATGTCGAAGCCTATGTCAAAGGATGCGCAGAATGCCAGGCAAACAAAGTAAACACTCACCCAAGACCACCGGCACTTTCACCCATTACGCCAATTACAACAGCTCCCTTCCAGACCATCGCCATGGACTTCATTGTCAAACTCCCACAATCACAAGGATACGACTCGATACTCACCATCATGGACCATGACTGCTCGAAAGCTGCCCTCTTCATCCCCTGTAATGAGACAATATCAGCAGAAGGAGTTGCGAAACTCTACCTGGACCACGTCTACCATCATTATGGATTACCACAGAAGATCATTTCCAACCGAGACCCACGGTTTGCCTCCATGTTCGCCTGGGCCCTCTGTAAACGTCTCGATATTCAACAGAACATTTCCACTGTGTATCACCCCCAGACGGATGGACAGTCAGAACGAACGAATCAATGGCTGGAGCAATATCTTCGATTCTGGTGTAATGAACGACAAGACGACTGGGCAGAATGGCTAGCAACGGCTGAGTTTGCGCATAACAGCTGGCCGAATGGGACAATGAAAGCCACTCCCTTCTCCCTTATTATGGGATGGAACCCCCGCACCACATGGACAGACAAACCCATGAACGTACCATCTGTGACACAATGTATCAGCCAATGGGAGGAAATACAGGAATTGGCCAATCTGTTACGAACCCCATCTTTGCCCGTATTCTTCTTTCTACCTAACGACAACCCTTCCTTGCCGCCCACTTTACATTACCAGATCACGTCTCCATCGTGGGATCCCTCACGTGCCCTCCTCCCTTCCCGTGACTGACTTTGTTTCTGTTTACTTCGCTTTACTTATGATTGGTTTCCCTTATCGCTTATCCCTTATCTTTACGACCGGACACTTACTTAATTCCCTATCAGAAGCCAGGCTTTACGCCCACCGCTTTCGTATATTCGGGCCCACTTGACTCCGTTATCTTATCTATAGACGCCCACTCGATTACGTATATAAGTCCGCTGTAACTACCTTGTAGACCTCAGACTCGACTTATTGAATACATCAGTGTTTGTCTTCTGGACTTCCCCTTGAAACCTCTGACTCGATCGTCTCAGTGCTTTTGGCACTTTTCCGCTCAACATCGTCACTCGGGAACAGCCCCGTTGACTTTGACTCTTCCATCGTGACTCCAAGAGGCCCTATTGACCTCTTATCTGAACTCACGCACAAAGCTGTCGCACAAGTCGTGCAGAACGTCTCACACTGGACATAACATCAAGTCAAGTCTCTCATCGTGGCTTCCAGCCGCAGTCAGACCCTGTTTAAAGAAGAACCCATCGAACGAAGGGACGAGCCTGATCTTTCACAGCAAGTACTTGGCTCTGCCACCTGGAAAGATTTTGAGTCCGAGTTTGGATACTACGTCTATCACGACGGAAGATACCAACCGGTAGAATACGACGACAAAAAGAGAGTTTGGTATCGTATCCGATATTCGGACAGCCGACACTCTTGGGTTACTACAGGACCCGCCCCACCTGAATTTGGATTAGGACCGTGGAGGGAGAATCCCCTGGCCATTGTTACGGACTCCGAACCAGAAGAGTACGTAGAAGAACATAGTGAAGAAGCACTGGTATTAGCGTCGACTACAACCCCAGTTGCACCCGCAGTTGTCACGTCCAGAGCCCCTGCTTTGACAACTCCCCAGATTTCAATACAATCCACCGACACCGTCACCCCGTTTTACCAAAATATGTCTACTATCGCCGCCCAGCTCCCAGACCCAGTTCCTCCCCCGCCGGCCGTGTTACCACCCAACATTCCCCCACCATCGGGACGATTGTCGGGAGTACTTCCCCAAACGTTTACTGGGGACCGGTCACAAAGCAAGAAGTTTATGCTGGAGTTCACGACCTTTAAAAACTTCAATCATGACGTCCCCCAGATCATCAACCCCTTCCAGCGAGCCAACCTCTTCCTTTCTCTGATCCGAGGGGAGGCTGTGGACGACTGGACCATGGAACAATTGGAATGGTTGAACGAACAAATTGAAAGCGGTCGTCGCACCACTAGTGAAGGGCTTTGGGAGACTATTGCCCAGCGATTCAAGGATGCGTTTACAGATGGGCAGGCCAAGCAGAAGGCTGCCCGAGAGCTTAAGTCTCTCAGGATGGAAAAGGGAGAGCTTGACGCTTATGTAGCCAAGTTCAGAAGCTTGGCCAACAGGGCCGGCTACGACACCGACGAGGAGGCCACACTGGACCTCTTCTCTCAGGGACTGCCCAACCCCCTGGTGAAAAACATCATCCAATTTCATCATCCCCACGATTGGGATACATGGGTCGATGCTGCCCGCCGACAGCAGCAAGATTACCTCGATTTCCAGACGCGTTTTGGGGTCGACACAAAGAAAGGAAAGACCCGCGACCAGTGGAAGGCCGCCTTCGGGGTCAAGCCTGCCCACACTAGTCAGAGGGATCCAAACGCCATGGACACCTCTGCTGACAGAACCAGAGCCCGGGTTGCACTCACGGAAGACGAAAGGCAGACATTAATGAAGGAAGGAAGGTGCTTTCGCTGCAAGGCGCAAGGACACATGTCTAGAGAATGCCCAAAAAAGGGGGTGCGAGCGGTGGAAGCGGTGGTCAAACCAGTTCAAAACAACCCACCGACCGTCGACAAAAGGACAAAAGAAGAAAAGGCACAGGAGATATGGACGAATATGATGAAAGAAAGTGAGGAAGTGCGAGCCATCCTGGTAGAAAAGGCATTCGCAAAGAAGGATTTTTGATCGGCTCAACCCCATCGGCCTGGGCACGAGCATTACATGTAACCTCTGTGTACACTAGTCGCTTCAAATCGTTGAAAATACCAGTACATTTCGAAACTGCACAGAGAACGGCCGATCGCGACATCCTGTTGACTCAGGAGCTACCGACAACTTCATCAGCCCGCGGATGGTGAAGACCATGGGACTAGGAATGCTGGCACTACCCCAGGAAAAGAATATCTGGAATATTGACGGGACCGCCAACCGGGCTGGAAAAATCACGCATTATACCAACCTCAATGTCCAAGTGGGAGAAAGGACGAAAGTCATACGCTTCCTAGTCACTAACCTAGGCGGAGAAGATTTGTCTTGGGATATCCCTGGCTTGCCGCATTCGAACCAAAGATCAACTGGGGCGATGCGACAATGGATAAGGACTTCTACCCTGTGCTCATCACATCATAGGGTATGATTACACAGTCCGACACTCCGTGGTGCACAGGGCAGAAGTAGACGAGGAGAGCTCAGGAAACTGCTTCGTCACCAAAGCATCCGAGCTCGCGCAGAAAGCAGTAGAGGGACATGCGGAAAGGACATTCGAGAAGTGGTGCCAGCAGAATACCATCGACACTGGAAAGTGTTCTCGGAGGAGGAATCGCAACGTTTTCCCCCTGCACGACCATGGGATCATGCTATTGACTTCATACCCGACACCCCATCAGCGATAGATTGTAAAATCTACCCATTGTCACAGGCAGAACAGACCGCGCTCACGGCATTCCTTGAGGAACATCTGGCAAAAGGATACATCCGCCCATCGAAGTCACCCTACGCATCGCCATTCTTCTTCATTAAAAGAAGACGGCAAACTTCGACCTGTTCAAGATTACCGACGGATAAACGCCTACACTGTGAAGAACGCCTACCCCTTGCCACTTATCTCTGAACTCATTGACACCATGAGGGATAAATCTCTGTTTTCCAAGATGGACGTCCGATGGGGTTACAACAACATTCGGATCAAAGAAGGGGATCAATGTAAAGCGGCTTTTAAAACCAATCAGGGACTTTTCGAACCGAACGTCATGTTCTTTGGCCTCACTAACTCCCCTGCCACTTTCCAATCAATGATGAACCATATATTCCGTGACCTCATTCTTACTGGCGAAGTGGTGGTTTACATGGACGACATACTGGTAGCTACTGGGAACGATCTGACCCATCATCGAAAGCGAGTACATCAGGTGCTGGATATCCTACACGAACACGACTTATACCTCAAACCCGCCAAGTGCTCGTTCGAACAACCAAGTGTGGAATACCTGGGAGTCATATTAGAAGGAGGACAGGTCCGCATGGACCCCGTAAAAGTGCAAGGAATCCGGGAATGGCCAGTGCCTACATGTGTCAAGGACGTGCGATCGTTCATCGGATTCTGTAATTTCTATCGACGCTTTGTCCGAGGTTTCTCAGGAATCGCTCAACCGCTGAACGGATTACTGAAAAAAGATGTCCCCTGGCATTGGACAGAAGAGCACCAAACCGCCTTTGAACAAATCCGTGACATTATTGGCTCAGAACCGGTCCTGTTACAACCAGATTGCAAAAACCTTTCGAACTGAGGTCGATGCATCCACTTTGCAAATGGCGCCGTATTGAATCAGCGGGACACAGCGGGACTCCTTCACCCTGTGGCCTTTTACTCAGAGACATTCTCGCCAGCGGAACGAAATTATGACATTTGGGACAGGGAATTACTGGCTATCGTGAAAGCGCTGCGACATTGGCGACCATACCTAGCGGGACTCCGCACAAAACTATATTCACACCGATCATTCCAATCTACTGTACTGGAAAGAACCCCACAAGATCAGCAGACAGTCACTCGCGAAGTCTTAGAGTTGGAAGAATACAACTTCATACTCAAACACATCGCAGGAAGTCGCAATGCACGAGCTGACGCACTATCGCGACGACCGGATTGAACAATGACGGGGAGGATAACACTAATGTCACAGTGCTCCCCGAAGAGGTCTTTGCAAAGACGGCGGTTGTCAGTCTTCATGATATGGATCTATGGGCCCAAGTATCCCAAAACATGAATCAGCAGTTATGCGAAGCATGGGCCGATGCACACAACCTGAAAAAGATTGACGGCCTGTGGTGGAAGGACGGAGACCGACTCGTTGTCACCGGTGGCGACAACATTAAGAGGGGGGTGATCCATTTTCACCACGACCTCCCTTCTGCGGGCACCCCGGTATTGCCAACACTTACGCTCTTGCCAAACGCGACTACTGGTGGCCAAACATGAAAAAGGATGTAGAGGAATATGTGAAGGGTGCGCAGACTGCCAAGCCAACAAAGTAAACATGCACCCGCAACCACCGGCACCATTCCCAATCACGCCAACAGCCTCACGACCATTCCAGACTATTGCCATGGATTTCATCGTCAAACTCCCCATTTCCAGAGGTTTCGACACAGTCCTGACCATCACCGATCATGACTGTTCAAAAGCGGCGCTGTTTATACCCTGCAAAGAGTCCATTACAGCAGAAGGAGTAGCCAAACTTTACCTGGATCACGTCTACAGACACTATGGCCTCCCTGAAAAGATCATCTCAGACCGCGACCCACGCTTCACGTCCGCGTTCGCTCGAGCACTCTGTAAAACGTTGAATATCGCCCAGAACATCTCCACAGCGTATCACCCACAGACAGACGGACAGTCGGAAAGGACAAACCAATGGCTCGAACAGTATCTTCGATTCTGGTGCAACGGACGACAGGACGATTGGGCGGACTGGCTAGCAACAGCGGAGTTTGCCCACAATCTTGGCCCAATGGCACCACGAAGCATTCCCTTCTCACTCATCATGGGATGGATGCCCAAGCCACATGGACAGGAAAGCCGACGAACGTTCCTTCAGTCACACGGCATATCGACCAATGGGAGAGATTAGGAAATGGCCAATGAAAACCTTCTAAAGGCGCAAAAGACCCTAGCCGAGAAGTCCACAAGTTCACACCTTATCGGACCAATGACCTAGTGTGGTTGGAAGGGAAGAAATTCACACGTCACACCCAACCGCCAAGTTAGCGCCCCGACGTCACGGACCTTTCAAGATAACAAGGAAGCTGTCAGACGTGTCATACCAACTCGAACTCCCCCCTACATGGCGCATTCACCCAGTTTTCCATGCTAGACTGCTTACGCCCTACAAGGAAACACCTCTGCATGGGAAGAACTTCTCGAGACCCCCACCTGACCTTATCGATGGAGAAGAAGAGTGGGAAGTAGAACGTATTCTGGATTCCAAACGGCAAGGCTGAGGGCGCAAACTGTATTACCTGATCAAGTGGAAGGGATTCCCAGCCTCTGACAATTCATGGGAACCAGCCGGGATATCTTTGCCCCAGCCCTTATCTCGGAGTTCCATGACTGACATCCAGACGCACCCAGGAATAGTTAAAAGGAAGTAGTTCAATCCCGGACGATTCCCCAGTATATGCCCTCCCAGCAAATTACTACCACCACCGAATCCTCTATCATGTCTTTCATTGCTGCCTCTGCTGCCGTCGACGCCTTCGCCTCCCCGATGACTGTCGTCGAGAACTTCCCCTCCGCTCACCCCTCCTCTCGTCCCTCTTCCCCCATCGACTACGACGCTGCCGAAGCCCGAGTCAAAACCCAATCCCCGAACCCGAACGACGATTTTACCCACTGCGAAGAGCCCCACCCCAACGACTTACTCAACGGGGAGATCGATGACGAGGCCCCCGAGTTCCCCTTCATCCCCAACAATCCCAACTCGTCGATGTATTTCCCGCTGGAGATCACGATGGCAGATGGCTCCAAGGCCATCGCCAAGTACATCTACTACACGAATGGAGGGATGGACGTGGCGGGATGTATGAGAAAGGATGGGCTGGTGTATGGGGCCCCGGTTTACTTGGAAGAAAGGTATACGGGACGACTTCATCACACACTGACCGACGAACAGTTGGGACATCTTGCTGCGGAAGACTGTCGTGCCTTCGCGATCGACGAGGTGTTGAACGACATGAGATTGCCACGTCTCAAGGCAGAAGTTATGAGGTTGCGAAAGAACATCACCCTGCGGAGGACACTGAATCAACAGTACAAGGAACACGCGAAGATGATGGCAAGATTGATGAATGGGATGTTCCAGCTGGAGCAGGAGATTGTTGAGATCAGGAAAAGGTTAGAGGCGGGAGATGCGTATCAGACGATCGCCGAAAGGTACGCCGACACCTATGCACGACCTCTCCCTCCTCATACACTGGGAGCCGCCCCGACACTGCTGCCGAACCGACTCGAGATGCCACGGTTGCACGAGAACCTGCGCGGGGAAACCTGCTGGCGTTGTGATAGCAAGTATCACATTAGTTGGAACTGCCCTCTCAACCGCAAGTGGTGTCGACACTGCCGCAGCAATTTACACTGGAGCCGGCATTGTATCTTTCGACGTGTAGGGGTGGCCCTGACAATCAACAATCCGTCAGGCTGGTGCGGCAAATGCCTCCGACACAACGCCGGGCATAAAGAAATCGACTGCCCCGTCTACGACTTGTGCCGCGCCTGTGGTCAGCGCGGCCCGTACAGCTTCCTCCGCACCCACGCATGCCCGCAGGAACTGGAGACGTATCAGATGGACGATTGTAATGTAGCCGATGACTATCTAGAGCTGGTACAGGATGATGATGGTACGAGTCGTTTCTAGCCGGGACTGCTAGAACCAGAAGAGGGGGTGATGTTACGAACCCCATCTTTGCCCGTATTCTTCTTTCTACCTAACGACAACCCTTCCTTGCCACCCACTTTACATTACCAGATCATGTCTCCATCGTGGGATCCCTCACGTGCCCTCCTCCCTTCCCGTGACTGACTTTGTTTCTGTTTACTTCGCTTTACTTATGATTGGTTTCCCTTATCGCTTATCCCTTATCTTTACGACCGGACACTTACTTAATTCCCTATCAGAAGCCAGGCTTTACACCCACCGCTTTTGTATATTCGGGCCCACTTGACTCCGTTATCTTATCTATAGATGCCCACTCGATTACGTATATAAGTCCGCTGTAACTACCTTGTAGACCTCAGACTCGACTTATTGAATACATCGGTGTTTGTCTTCTGGACTTCCCCTTGAAACCTCTGACTCGATCGTCTCAGTGCTTTTGGCACTTTTCCGCTCAACATCGTCACTCGGGAACAGCCCCGTTGACTTTGACTCTTCCATCGTGACTCCAAGAGGCCCTATTGACCTCTTATCTGAACTCACGCACAAAGCTGTCGCACAAGTCGTGCAGAACGTCTCACACTGGACGTAACACAATCGAAACCTTCAGAAGGTGCAAAAAACCCTGACCGAGAAGCCCACCAAGTTTATGCCCTACCAAGTAGGAGACCAAGTTTGGTTAGAAGGGCACAACATCCATACGTCTCACCCAACAGCAAAACTAGCTCCCAGACGCCACAGCCCCTTCGTGATCGAACAGAAGCTTTCAGACATTACGTACAAGCTCACGCTGCCCGCCACCTGGAAGATACACCTGGTGTTCCATGCTAACCTTCTAACGCCGTACAAAGAAACCGCCATTCACGGACAGAACTTTCCCAGACCCCCCCCTGATCTTATTGATGGAGAGCCGGAATGGGAAGTGGAACATATTGCCGATGCTAAATGGAAGGGCCGAGGATGTAATCGAAGACTCCATTATCTGATCAAATGGAAGGAATTCCCAGATGCCAACAGCTCATGGGAACCTGCTGCGGATGTCTTTGCACCCAAACTCATCGAAGACTTCTATAGGCGCCACCCAAAGGCAGATAAAGAGCCGGAGGAAATACAAGTTGCTAAACAGCTCTCTCCCCCACAACTGACCAGAAACCCACTCATGTCATCGACCAAGATCCACGCCTCTGCTGCCATTGATGCGTTTCCCGTACTTACTCCTGTGCATCCTCCTTCTCGCCCACTTTCTCCTATTGACTACGATGCGACCGCCCAAGTGGCCCAAGGGGACAGAATCATTGACATCGACAAGGATTTTAATCTGCCCGAACACCCCCATCCCAACGACTTGATTGACGTAGACTTCGGTGACGAATCCCCCGAGTTCCCCTTCTTCCCAAACAACCCCAACTCCCAGTTCTACTTCCTGCTCATGATCCCATCATCTAAGAACGATGGCACTACCGAAGTGGCCAAATATATTTATTACACCAACGAAGGTATGGATGTGGCAGGATGCCTGGAGAAGGGAGGACCCATCTACGGGGCCCCAGTCTATCTAGAGGAGAAGACCATCAGTTGACTACATTACGTCCTGGGCCCTGAACACTTGCAACACCTTTTGGCCCACGACCCCCGCGCCTTCGCGATCAATGAGGTGCTTTGAGACTTACAGATGCCACGACTGACTGCTGAAATTGCTCGGCTCCGCAAATTCCAGGCGCTTCAGGACAACTTGGAGATGCAGTGCCGCGACTATGAACGGCAAATGGTAAAAATCAATCGAGGGGTCTTTGACATAGAGCATCACCTGGCAAGTATTAGGACGAGACTGGAACAAGGGGAGGCATACCAGATTATTTCTGAACGGTATGCTGATATCTTTGTGCGACCACTTCCTCGTCGCTGCCTCGACCTCGCGCCTCGGCTTAATCCCCATTGTTTCGAAATGCCCCGCCTTCATGAAAACCCCAATGGCAAGCTTTGCTGGCACTGCAGCAGCAAGTACCATCTCAGCTGGTGCTGCCCCACAGCCAAGAAGTGATGTTGGCACTGTCAAAGCACCTCACACTGGAGTCGCCAGTGCTTGTTCCGACGACTTACGCAGGCTCCCACTATCCAAAACCCCTCAGGGTGGTGTGGCAAATGCCTCTCCCACAACGCCAGACATCGAGAAATCAACTGTCATGTTTACGACGGCTGCTTTCGCTGTGGGAGACAGGGGCCCTACGGTTTTCTACGAACACATGTTTGCCCCACTGACCAAGAAAAGGAGAACTACGATGCTGACCATTACGCCATAGCCGACGACTATCTCTCCCTGGTCCAGGATGACGATGGTATGCCAATCTAGCTGGCTCTGCTAGGACTTAGAAGAGGGGTAATGTTACGAACCCCACTGCGTCATCTTATTTTCTTTTCCATCACATGACGTGTTGTTTGACTTCGTTTGTCCCTTTGTTGACTGTGTTATGATTTCCTTTGCACCTATTTGTTCCTTATCTTTGACTTGAGGCTGTGCTTATCTCTGACTCATATTTTACACAAGAACGCTTACGTATTTTCCCACCAGAATCGCGACTATACCGGATTCGTCTACATATATTCTCACCTGGCCCACATTGACTCCGTTCTCTATTTAGTTACATTACAACTTTGTTGATACATCAAGCATGGCACTCCAATTTAGACTCCAATCTCTATTACGTATATAAGGCCTGTCTAGATAGCCTGTATACCTTAGACTCGACTTCTTAATCGACTTGGTGTATTACCTTCTGGGTGATTCCTAAGACCCGACTCCTGAATCGTCTCAGTGCTTTTGGCACTTCTCCGCTCACTGGTACTAAGGGATTAGCTCCTTGGTATTGACTCCTCACCTGAACTCCGTGCACTTGAAAGACAGTGTACACCTGACCTTGTAGTTGAGCTACGCGACTTATCACATGTCGTGACGAACGTCCACACCAGACGTTACACTGGACTCCTCTTATCTTGATAATGGCTCCACTTGGCCTAGAACTGTCTAGGCTGTGGGGCCTTGCCTATTGTGGTAAACACAATAGAGAATCGACTTGTTATTGTCGAGTGGCTCTTGTGCTGACTAAGCAGCATGTGACTATTACATGTGACTCGGTCGCATGATCCATGTCACGACTACATTCCCATGATCATGTGTTGAGACTGCTGGGTAATCTTCCCACAGTCATGTGATCTAAAAGGGAGAAAAATAAGGAAAAATAAAATAGAGCCGTGACACATATTTTGCAAGTCGCATATGATCCTGAGAGGGGTTGGAAGCATATTGACTAAGGCACACCACAGCAAAACTGATGTCAGGTCTGCTTCCAATCTGCACCCATAGCAGAGACCCCATCAACTGTTGGTACTTCTTTATCTCAGAAGTAGATGCCTGGCCATCAAACTTGACCAGATGTACATCAGCGCCAGAGGGAAGAGGAGTATATACTTGGTTGGAATCCCTCATCCCAAACTTCTCAATAATAGATAAAATGTAGGCTGCTTGGTCAATCTCCAGTGTCTTATTAGGACGATCCCTGGTGATGTTAACTCCAAGGTATGACTGGATTTCTCCCAAGTCAGTCATCTCATATCAACTAGATAGTGATGACTTCAGCCACATTATCTTATCATTGGAAGATCCAAGTATAGTAATGTCATCTACATAGAGAATGACATAAAGTGAATCATCCCCCTCCTTTTGATGAAACACATATACTCCTGCATCAGAGTACATCCAAGTAAAGCCTAGTTCATTAAGAACTCCATGGAATTGAAGATTCCATGCTCGGGAGGCTTGTTTGAGGCCATATAATGCTTTTTGTAACCTACAAACTTTGGACTCTTGACCAGCAATGACGAAACCAGCTGGTTGCTCCATATATATCTCTTCATCCAGATTGCCATGTAGGAATGCCGACTTGACATCCATCTGGTGGATTTCCCAATCCTCTAGTGTAGCTAGCACTAGTAGTAATCTGAGTGATTCAAATCTGGTGACTGGAGAGAATGTTTCGTCGAAGTCCACTCCTTCTACTTGGGTGAACCCTTTTGCCACGAGCCTAGCACGAAACCGTCCATCTGGTTTCAGCTTAAAAACCCATTTTGACTTGACAGCCTTTCTTCCTTTTGGAAGATTCTCAAGGTGCCATACATCTAGTTTATCTAAGGCATCAATTTCATATTTACATGCCTCAAGCCAATCACTGGCATTGTCAGACTGCATCGCCTCCTGAAAAGTCAGGGGATCTCTATAAGAGACACCTGTGGCATTTAGCAATTCCATATGCCCAAGTCTGGAAGAACCCTGCACAAACTCAGCATTATCCTCATTATAAAATCAAGGATTCATGCAATGTGAACGTTTAGGACAGGCAGTATCAAGATCTAAATCTTCCTGCACAGCCTTGTCACATTGCTGAGAGTGTGGACTTTCCCTAGTAAATACTGGTTGGGAAATTTTGCCAACAACCTTTTTCTTAGATTGTCTCTTGGCACGGGTTCTTTCGGGGAGTTCTGATGGTTCCATGACTTGGGATGGAGGTGTCTGATAGATAGTGACATCATGTGTGTCTTCTCTTTCGGGTGTGGTAGGCTCAGGATTTAATTGAGGAGGTTCCACTACCTCCTGTTCCTCAACCTTGGCGTCCTTGTCTTCAGGAGCCTGAGGAACTGTGGCTGTTGCTGGTTGAGGCTGGACAGGCCTCTCAACTTCTAAAACAAAAGGTGTAACTTTTTCCTTTTGTTTTCCCTTGCTGTCCTTGGCAAGGTTGGATGGGAAGGATCCTTCATCAAATGTCACATCTCTTGACAATACGAAGGATCGAGTATGCATGTCCCAAAGAAGATATCCTTTAGAGTGGGGTGCATACCCGACAAAGACTGTCTCCCTGGCTTTGTGATCCAGTTTACATCTTTTGTCCTCTGGGACAGTGTAGTAGGCTAAGCAGCCAAATATTTTAAAGTAAGAAACATCTGGAATGTCCCCATCCAGAAGTTCAAGTGGTGTCCTCCACTTATTAGAACAGATAGGTGTTCTATTGTATATGTGACAGGCTGTTCGCACTGCACATTCCCAGAAACCAAGGGAAAGACCAGCATGATGCAGCATACTGGTAGCCTTTTCCATAATGGTTCTGTTGAACCTTTCAGCCCTTCCATTCTGTTGTGGGGAGTATGGCATTGTCAATTTGTGCTCTATGCCAGCCTGCTCAAGTATAGACTTCAGCTCCCTGTTAACAAACTCACCACCTCGGTCTGTGTGTAAGGTCTTTATTTTCTTGTCAGTTTTATTTTCCAAGAATGCCTTAATGTTACTGAAGACCGATGTAAAATCACTTTTTGCTTTCATAGCAACAACTAGAGCAGTCCTGCTAAAGTCATCTATGAAAGTGGCAAAGTATAGGTTTCCTTGGATTGAAGTACATTGCAGAGGACCAACTAAGTCACTATGAATGACCTCCAAGGGTGCTGAAGCTCTCTTTTGAGAGGGAGGGAATGGAAGACTGTTACGAACCCTGCTGTGTTGTCTTGTCCTTTTCTTTTCCCATCACATGACACCCTGTTTGACCCTGTTTGCCCCTCGTTGACCATGTTATGACTTTCTTTGTGCATATTTGCTCCTTATCTTTGACCAAGGCTGTGCTTATCTCTGACTCCTACTTTACACAAGAATGCTTACGTATTTTCCCACCAGAATCACGATTATACCAGATTCGTCTACATATATTCTCACCTGGCCCACACTGACCCCGTTCCCCATTCGGATATATTACGACTTTGTTGATACATCGAGTACGGTACTCCGATTTAGACTCTGACCTCTATCACGTATATAAGGCCTGCCTAGATAGCCTGTATGCCTTAGACTCGACTTCTTAATTGACTTGGTGCATTACCTTCTGGGTAGTTCCTAAGACCCGACCTTTGAATCGTCTCAGTGCTTCTGGCACTCTTCTGCTCACCAATACTAAGGGATTAGCTCCTTGGTATTGACTCCTCACCTGAACTCTGTGTACTTGAAAGACAGTACACATCTGACTTCTAGTTTTGCTACACGACTTATCACACGTCGTGACGAACGCCCCGCATCAGGCGTTACATTAAGTCGAGTCTCCCCCCACTGTGGCTTCATCCAGCTGCAGTCAGACCTTGCACAACGAAGAGCCCATTGACCGCCGAGACGAGGATAATCTTTCACAACAAGTCCTTGGCTCTGCCGTCTGGAAAGATTTTGAAACCAAGTTTGGATACTATGTCTATCACGATGACCAGTACCAGCCAGTTGAATACAATGAACAGAAAAGGGTCTGGTACTGTATCCATTACTCTAGAAGCCATCATTCCTGGATCACCACAGGACCCGCCCCACCAGAGTACGGCCTAGGACCTTGGAGAGAGAATCCTCCAGCCATCGTCACAGATTCAGAACCAGAAGAATACATTGAAGAAACCAGCGAAGACACACAAGTTATAGCCACCAGTTTTATGGCTCAGACAGTTGCACCCGAGAGTACTACATTCAGAACATCTGCTTTAGTCTCTCCCCAGATCACATGACAAACCTCAGACACCCTGACTGTTACGTACCCAACAATGTCGACCATTGCTGCACAGTTACCCGGCCCCGCTCCCATTGTCCCCGCTCCGAACCTCCCTCCCCCATCAGGACACCTTACGGGAGTCCTGCCAACCACATTTACCGGTGACCAATCACAGAGCAAAAAGTTCATGCTCGAATTTGAGACATTCAAAAATTTCAATCATGATGTCCCTCAGATCATGAATCCTTTCCAACAAACCAACCTTTTCCTCTCGCTCATCAGAGGGGATTCTGTTGATGATTGGACAATGGAGCAGATTGAATGGCTGAATGACAGAGTTACAGCTGGAACCAGAACCACAGACAAAGACCTGTGGGATGTAGTGGCACAAAGATTCAAAGACGCCTTCACAGATGGGCAGGCCAAACAGAAGGCTGCCAGAGAATTAAAGTCCCTTAAAATGGAGAGAGGGGATTTGGATGGCTATGTAGCCAGATTTCACAACCTGGCCAAGAGAGCAGGGTACGATGTAAATGAAGAGGCAACACTCAACCTCTTCTCCCAGGGATTGCCCAACCCCCTGGTAAAGAACATCATTCAATTCCATCACCCCGAGTCATGGAGCCAGTGGACGAGTGCTGCCAGGATGCAGCAGCAGGATTATCTAGACTTCCAAACACGATTTGGAGTTGACACAAAGAAGGGTAAAACCCGTGACCAGTGGAAGGCAGCGTTTGGGGTAAAACCTACCCATCCTCGAGACCCCAACACCATGGACACGTCGGCAGATCACACTAAAGCCCGTGCAGCCCTCACCGATGATGAAAAGAAAAGTCTTATGAAGGAAGGGCACTGTTTTCACTGCCAAGCACAAGGGCACATGTCGCGATTCTGCCCAAAGAAAACAGTTTGTGCTGCTGAAGCAACCATAGCCACCACTATCATGACACCACCGATACAGAACCTACTGACCCCAGTCAAAGAGAACCCAGTGACTGCCCCAAAAACTAAAGAACAGAAAGCGGCAGCTATCTGGGAACACATGATGAACAAAGACAAGGCAGTACACACCTTAATCGTTGACAAGGCCTTTGGCCAAAAGGATTTTTGATTGGCTCGACCCCATCGGCCTGGGCAAGAGCACTCCATGTAACTTCTGTGTACACTAGTCGTTTCAAATCGTTAAAAATACCAGTACATTTTGAAACCAAACAGAAGACGGCCAACAGACGGATATTGATCGACTCTGGAGCTACAGATAACTTCATCAGCCAACGACTCCAGAGGACATTAGGACTGGGGACGCAGTTACTTCCCCAAGAGAAAAACATTTGGAATATAGATGGGACGGTGAATAAAGCTGGGAAAATCACACATTGCTGTGACTTAGAAGTACAAGTTGGGGAACGAACAAAGCAACTTTGTTTCCTCATCACAGATCTAGGAGAGGAGGACATGGTTCTGGGATACCCATGGCTGGCAGCATTCGAACCCAGGATCAACTGGGCAGAGGCCACCATGGATAAAGATTTCTACCCAGTCATTATCACGTCCCTAGGATACGACTACGCTGCATGACACCCTCTTACCCATGCTATTGTCATGGGATTGGCCATCACCTGGAGTGACATGGAACCTGTAGATCAGGTGTATTGCTATGTTACAAAAGCATCGGAACTGGCCCAGGCAGAGGCACAGAAGAACCCAGAGAAAACATTTGAAGAAGTAGTCCCGGCAGAATATCACCGACATTGGAAGGTCTTCTCAGAGGAAGAATCGCAACACTTCCCTCCCTCTCAACCTTGGGACCATGCTATCGACTTTGTCCCAGATGCCCCGCAATCAGTGGATTGTAAAATCTACCCCCTGTCGCAACCAGAAAAGGAAGCGCTCTCTACCTTCCTGGAGGAACACCTGGCAAAAGGATACATACGACCTTCCAACTCGCCCTATGCATCACCCTTCTTTTTCATTAAAAAGAAGGATGGGAAACTGCAACCGGTACAGGATTACAGACGGATTAATGAACTTACGGTGAAAAATAACTACCCACTCCCTCTGATCTCAGAAATCATCGACAAGATGCATGATAAAGCCCTGTTTTCAAAGATGGACGTTCGTTGGGGATACAATAACATTCACATCCGAGAAGGCGACCAGCCCAAAGCCGCCTTCAAGACCAATCAAGGACTTTTTGAACCCAATGTTATGTTCTTTGGTTTAACGAACTCGCTGGCAACCTTCCAGGCCATGATGAATCACATTTTCCGAGACCTGATCCTTACAGAGGAGGTCGTGGTGTACATGGACGACATCCTGGTAGCCACAAAAGATGACATCCACCACCACCAAACCCGAGTCCATGAGGTGCTAGAAATCCTGGCAAAACATGACCTTTATTTGAAACCTGCCAAATGTTCCTTTGAACAAAAGACCGTCGAATATCTGGGTGTTATCCTGGAGGGAGGGCAAGTGTGCATGGACCCTGTAAAAGTGCAAGGAATTCGAGAATGGACTGCCCCTCAGTGTACCAAAGACGTCAGATTGTTCATTGGATTCTGCAACTTCTACCAACGCTTCGTCAAGGGATTCTCGGCCATCGCCTGACCGCTTAATGACTTACTGAAGAAGGACGTGCCCTGGCACTGGGATGAACTGCAACAGAAAGCATTTGACCAGATTAAAGCAATTATCAGCTCCAAACCGGTTCTTATTCAACCTGACCTAGCCAAACCCTTCGAACTGGAGGTTGATGCTTCCATGTACGCCAATGGCGCAGTCTTGTCACAGAGAGATACTGGGGGAATCCTTCATCCAGTTGCATTTTACTCGGAAACGTTCTCATCGGTGGAAAGAAATTATGACATTTGGGACAGAGAACTATTGGCTATTGTAAAAGCGTTATGGCACTGGCGACCATATTTGGCTGGATCCCCACACAAAACCATCATTTATACAGACCACTCCAACCTTCTATACTGGAGAGAACCGCACAAGATCAGCCGACGAATAGCGCAAGAAGTCTTGGAGCTTGAAGAGTACAACTTCACGCTCAAGCACTTACCTGGAGCTTGTAATGCACAAGCTGATGCCCTGTCTAGACCAACTGGATGAGACAAAGGAGAAAACGACAATGACAATATCGTCATTCTACCAGAAGATGTCTTCACAAAAACCACTGTCGTTAGCCTCCATGACATGGATCTATGGGCCCAAGTAATGCAGAATATGAACCAGGAACTGTGTAAATCCTGGGCAGAGCCGCATAACATAAAAATGAAAGACGGCCTCTGGTGGAAAGACGGTGATCGATTGGTTGTCACTGGTGGTGACAACATTAAGAGGGGGGTGATTCATTTTCACCATGACCTTCCCTCTGCAGGACACCCTGGCATTGCAAATACCTACGCCCTTGCCAAACGAGACTACTGGTGGCCAAACATGAAAAAGGATGTCGAAGCCTATGTCAAAGGATGCGCAGAATGCCAGGCAAACAAAGTAAACACTCACCCAAGACCACCGGCACTTTCACCCATTACGCCGATTGCGACAGCTCCCTTCCAGACTATTGCCATGGATTTCATTGTTAAACTTCCTCAGTCACAAGGATATGACTCGATACTCACCATCACGGACTAGGGCCTAGCACGAGTGCACTCGTGAGTTACCCGGATCCGAACTCGTGGGTATTTAGATTAGATAATCCCATACTCGGATCCGCATGAGTATGTTCCCACGGATCACCCGGAGCCGCGAGTCCTATACTCGCACGGATCCGAGTACTCGTGGGTATACTCGTAGGTTTACTTGTAAGGTTTGAGGCAGCCAGAGATCTTCATCTTGCATACACAGAAAGAATATATATATTACTACAATCCCACGAAGTTTCAAGTCAGATCATGCATCCGATCCAAAATAAAACAAGAATCAGTTACAATATCTATAGAAATGCGAAAAAACGCGAAAAAACGCGAAGTGTGGGGCGCGCCGATCGGACCGTGCATTGCCTTCCTATCTAGGAAGGTAGGCTTAAGAATGCACGCATCGGCACACGTCGGTACAGAGATGCCGGGATCACGCCTAATTGATAAGATCAAAAACGCGTTCACAATTAATTAGATACTTAGGATATACATCTAAGTGATAAGATCAAAAATGTGTTCACAGTTAATTAGATACTTGGATATACATCTAATACAAGTGATAAGATCAAAATGCGTTCACAATTAATTAGATACTTGGGATGTACATCTAAGTGATAAGATCAAAAATGCGTTCACATTTAATTAGATACTTAGGATATACATCTAATACAAGTGATAAGATCAAAAATGCGTTCACAATTAATTAGATACTTAGGATGTACATCTAAGTGATAAGATCAAAAATGCGTTCACAATTAATTAGATACTTGGATATACATCTAAGTGATAAGATCAAAAACGCGTTCACAGTTAATTAGATACTTAGGATATACATCTAATACAAGTGATAAGATCAAAAATGCGTTCACAATTAATTAGATACTTGGGATGTACATCTAAGTGATAAGATCAAAAACGCGTTCACAATTAATTAGATACTTGGGATGTACATCTAAGTGATAAGATCAAAAACGCGTTCACAGTTAATTAGATACTTAGGATATACATCTAATACAAGTGATAAGATCAAAAATGTGTTCACAATTAATTAGATACTTGGGATGTACATCTAAGTGATAAGATCAAAAATGCGTTCACAATTAATTAGATACTAAAGATATACATCTAAGATAATACAGGTGATAAGATCAAAATGCGTTCACAATTAAATAGATACAAGTGATAAAATCAATTCTGCATAACCCTATATATAATATATTGTGTGTCTTTACTAGTGAGGCTGGGTGGCTTAGTGGTTAGAGCACCGGACCGAGCTTGTTCCCGGAGGTCTTAGGTTCAATCCATGTTTCAGCCATTTCTGTTCTAGGTTGATGAGCCTAGTAAAAAATAATTTTATATAATAATATTCCCACGAGTATTCCGCGAGTACCCGTGCGGGTACCCGGGGTGCCAAAATCAATACCCGGATCCGCATGAGTATTTTCCCACGGATCACCCGGATCCGCGAGTATCAATACCCGCGAGTTTTCCCACGGCTCTACTCAAAAAACTCGCGAGTTACCCGGACTCGTGCTATGCCCTAACTCCGCTTGAGCTTCTGGTTGGGAACAAACCAGATGTCTCATATTTTAAGGTCTTTGGTTGCAAAGCCTATTACCATGTTCCAGAGGGCAAGCGGCGTAAACTAGATCCCAAAGCCAGGGAAGCCGTCTTTGTCAGGTATGAGCCTACTTCTAAAGGCTATACACTTTGGGATAGTCGTACCCGGTCTCTCATCTTTTCACGAGATGTTACATTTGATGAGAGATCCTTCCCATCCCGCTCTGATAAGGACAACAGAGCAGACAAATCCATAGAGCAACCTACAGAAGGTGGCTCTTTTACTTTACCTGGTGGCCCAGTCCAGCCACCACCAGCAGCTGCTACACATGTTCCTGAGGCTCCTCAAAATGAGGAAGACCTAGAAGAGGAACAAGAGGACATCGTACCTCCTCAATTACCACCTCAGCCTACCACACCCACACGTAGTGTAGACACCACACACCCTCAGACTATATATCAGACCCCTCCATCGCAAATCATGGAACCATCCTCCCCTCCCAAAAGAACCAAGGCAATCAGAAAATCACAAAGGATTGCAGACAGAATTCCTCAACCTAATTTTCAGAGGACGAGTCCACACTCTGAATGACGAGATAGGGCAATCCAAGAAGATTTAGACTTGGATACTGCATGCCCCAATTGCAATCGTCGTCTGAATCCTTGTTTCTACAACGAGGATAATGCAGAATTCGTGCAAGGTTCTTCCAGACTTGGTCAGATGGATCTACTTAATGCTGCAGGATCACCTTATAGGGATCCTCTTACATTTAAAGAAGCAATGGAGTCTGATAATGCCAGTGATTGGCTTGAGGCATGTCAATATGAAATTGACGCCTTAGAAAAACTTAAAGTGTGGCGCCTTGAAGACCTTCCTGAAGGTAGAAAGGCTGTAAAGTCCAAGTGGGTCTTTAAATTGAAAGCAGATGGATGCTTTCGTGCTAGGCTAGTAGCAAAAGGGTTCACCCAAATAGAGGGGGTGGACTTCGATGAAACCTTCTCCCCAGTCGCCAGATTTGAGTCTCTTAGACTATTATTAGCGTTGGCTGCGCTTGAGGATTGGGAAATCCACCAGATGGATGTCAAATCGGCATTTCTTGTTACGAACCCCGTCCCTCCCTGTCTTTTTCCTTTTACCCAACGACAACCCCTCCTTACCACCTACTCTACACTACCAGATCACGTCTCCATCGTGGGATCCTTCACGTGCCCTACTTCCTTCCCCGTGATCGTCTTTGCCACTGTTTATACTACTGTACTTGTGTTTGGCCTGCCGTTCGCTTATCTCTTATCCCTTATCTCTAAGACCGGACACTTACTTAATCCCCTATCAGAAGCACAGCTTTACGCCCTCCACTTTCGTATATTCGGGCCCACATGATTCGAGGTTATCTTATCTTTAGACGCCCACTCGATTACGTATATAAGTCCGCTGTAGCTACATTGTAGACCTCAGACTCGACTTATTGAATACATCGGTGCTTGTCTTCTGGACTTCCCTTTGTCCCTTGAATATCAGCCTGTCTCAGTGCTTTCGGCACTTTCCGCTCAACATCGTCTTAGGGTACAGCCTCTAGGACTTTGACTCATACCATCTCGACTCCAAGGGGTCCTATTGATCTCTTATCCAAACCCACTTAGTACGCTGTCACACAAGTCGTGTGGAACGTCCCGCACCGGACGTAACATCAAGTCGAGTCTCTCATCGTGGCTTCCAGCCGCAGTCAGACCCTATTCAAAGAAGAACCCATCGAACGAAGGGACGAGCCTGACCTTTCACAACAAGTACTTGGCTCTGCCACCTGGAAAGATTTTGAGTCCGAGTTTGGATACTACATCTATCACGACGGAAGATACCAACCGGTAGAATACGACGACGAAAAGAGAGTTTGGTATCGCATCTGATACTCAGACAGCCGACACTCTTGGGTCACTACTGGACCCACCCCACCCGAATTTGGACTAGGCCCATGGAGAGAGAATCCCCCGGCCATCGTTACGGACTCCGAACCAGAGGAGTATATAGAAGAACATAGCGAAGAAGCACTGGTATTAGCGTCGTCTACAGCCCCAGTTGCGCCCGAAGTTGTCACGTTCAGAGCCCCTGCTTTGACAACTCCCCAGACCTCTATACGATCCACCAACACCGTCACCCCGAACATGTCCACCATCGCCGCCCAACTTCCAGACCCTGCCCCACCGGCCCCTGTGGCACCACCACCAAACATCCCCCCTCCCTCCGGACATCTGTCCGGAGTGTTGCCCCAGACATTCACCGGGGACCAATCACAAAGCAAGAAGTTCATGCTGGAGTTCACGACATTCAAGAACTTCAATCATGATGTCCCACAGATTGTAAATCCGTTCCAACGAGCCAACCTGTTTCTCTCCTTGATTCGAGGGGATGCAGTGGACGACTGGACGATGGAGCAGCTGGAGTGGCTCAATGAGCAGGTTGCAAGCGGGCATCGGACCACAAGCGAAGGTCTTTGGGAGACCATAGCAGAAAGGTTCAAGAACGCCTTTACAGACGGGCAGGCCAAGCAGAAAGCAGCCCGGGAACTAAAGTCCCTTAGAATGGAGGAGGGAGAACTTGACGCATACGTCGCCAAGTTCAGAAGCCTGGCCAACAGGGCCGGGTACAACACCAACGAAGAGGCAACGCTAGACCTCTTTGCGCAGGGTTTGCCCAACCCCCTAGTCAAAAACATTATCCAGTTCCATCATCCTCAGGATTGGGACACTTGGGTTGATGCTGCTCGACGACAGCAGCAAGACTACCTAGACTTCCAAACACGCTTTGGGATCGATATGAAAAAAGGGAAGACCCGTGACCAGTGGAAGGCCGCTTTCGGAGTGAAACCCGCACACGCCAGTCAGAGGGATCCTAATGCCATGGATACCTCCGCCAACAGAACCAAAGCGCGAATTGCACTCACGGAAGACGAAAGACAAACCCTGATGAAGGAAGGGAGGTGCTTTCGCTGTAAAGCCCAGGGGCACATGTCGAAGGAGTGCCCGAAGAAGGGAGTATGGGCAGCGGAAGCGATGGTCACACCCATCCGTAACAACCCACCAACCGTCGACAAAAGGACGAAAGAAGAAAAAGCGCAGGACATATGGGCGAACATGATGAAAGAGAGTGAAGAAGTGAGGGCCATCCTGGTAGAAAAGGCATTCGCAAAAAAGGATTTTTGACCGGCTCAAACCCATCGGCCTGGGCAAGAGCGTTACATGTAACTTCTGTGTATACTAGTCGCTTCAAGTCGTTGAAAATACCAGTACATTTCGAGACTACACAGAAAACGGCCGACCGTGACATCCTGATTGATTCAGGTGCCACCGATAACTTCATAAGCCCACGAATGGCCAAGACCATGGGATTAGGGATGCTGGCACTTCCCCAGGAAAAAAATATCTGGAATATCGATGGAACCGCCAACCGAGCGGGAAAGATCACGCACTATACTGATCTCAATGTCCAAGTAGGGGAAGTAACGAAAGCCATCCGTTTCCTAGTCACCAACTTAGGCGACGAAGATCTTATCCTGGGCTATCCCTGGCTTGCGGCATTCGAACCAAAAATTAACTGGAGTGACGCAACCATGGATAAAGAATTCTACCCTGTCCTTATCACGTCGATGGGGTATGACTATGTCGCCCGACATTCGATAGCACGAAGGATGAGTGAGGAAGAAGATCTGAGCCATGGCTTCGCTACTAAGGCATCAGAACTCGTGCAGAAAGCAGTGGAGGGACAGGTGGAAAAGACCTTCAAGGAGGTAGTGCCACCAGAGTATCACCGCCATTGGAAAGTCTTCTCAGAGGAGGAATCGCAACGTTTCCCACCTGCACGACCATGGGACCATGCTATCGAATTTGTACCCGACACCCCATCCGCCATTGACTGCAAGATTTACCCGCTGTCACAGGCAGAACAAATGGCACTTACTGCGTTTCTCGAAGAACATCTTGCAAAAGGATATATTCGTCCGTCCAAGTCACCATACGCCTCACCATTCTTCTTTATCAAAAGAAAGATGGAAAGCTTCGACCCGTCCAGGACTATCGACGAATTAATGCCTATACTGTGAAGAACACTTATCCCCTGCCCCTTATATCAGAACTCATCGACGCCATGCGAGACAAGTCCCTATTCTCGAAGATGGACGTCCGCTGGGGGTACAACAACGTTCGAATCAAGGAAGGAGATCAGTGTAAAGCAGCATTCAAAACCAACCAAGGGCTTTTCGAACCAAATGTCATGTTTTTCGGCCTCACCAACTCGCCAGCTACATTCCAATCCATGATGAACCATATATTCCGCGATCTCATCCTTACTGGTGAAGTGGTGGTGTACATGGACGATATCCTAGTGGCCACTACAAACGATCTTGCTCGCCATCAAGCACGGGTACACCAAGTGCTGGACATTCTATACGAGCATGACCTATACCTCAAACCGGCTAAGTGCTCATTTGAACAGCCAGTCGTGGAGTACCTGGGAGTCATTCTGGAAGGAGGACAGGTGCGAATGGACCCAGTAAAAGTCCAAGGAGTTCGAGAATGGCCCGTCCCCACGTGCGTTAAGGACATACGCTCCTTCATGGGGTTTTGCAACTTCTACCGATGATTTGTTCGAGGATTCTCCGAGATTGCCCAGCCACTGAACAGATTATTGAAGAAGGATGTGCCGTGGAAATGGACAGACGAGCAGCAGCGCGCCTTCGAGCAAATTCGCGATATTATCAGCTCTGAGCCAGTCCTCCTCCAGCCCGATTTAGAAAAACCCTTTGAACTGGAAGTCGATGCGTCTCATTTTGCCAATGGCACAGTACTGAACCAGCGAGATGCGACCGGATTGCTCCACCCTGTTGCCTTCTATTCGGAGACATTCTCGCCGGTGGAACGAAATTACGACATCTGGGATAGAGAATTATTGGCCATTGTGAAGGCGCTGCGACACTGGCGACCATACCTAGCAGGAACCCCTCATAAAACCATCATTCACACCGACCACTCCAACCTACTTTATTGGAAAGAGCCCCACAAGATTAGTCGATGAGTTGCCCGCGAGGTTCTAGAGCTGGAAGAGTACAATTTCGTGTTGAAGCACATTGCAGGCAGTCGAAATGCACGCGCGGATGCGCTGTTGCGACGACCAGATCTGAACAACGGTGGGGAGGATAATAATGACATCACAGTACTCCCCGAAGAGGTTTTTGCAAAAACTGCGGTTGTCAGCCTTCACGACATGGATTTATGGGCCCAAGTTTCACAGAATATGAATCAACAATTATGCGAAACATGGGCAGATGCACATAACCTGAAGAAAATCAATGGCCTCTGGTGGAAGGATGGGGATCGGCTCGTTGTCACTGGTGGCGACAACATTAAGCGGGGGGTGATCCATTTTCACCACGACCTTCCCTCTGCAGGACATCCTGGCATCGCTAACACATACGCCCTTGCTAAACAAGACTACTGGTGGCCGAACATGAAGAAAGATGTGGAGGAATATGTGAAGGGATGTGCAGACTGCCAGGCCAACAAAGTGAATACACACCCACACCCACCAGCACCGTTCCCAATTGCACCAACGACTTCACAACCATTCCAGACCATTGCCATGGACTTCATTGTCAAACTCCCCACTTCCAGAGGGTTCAACTCAATCTTGACCATCACTGACCATGATTGTTCGAAAGCAGCACTGTTCATACCCTGCAAGGAGTCCATTACGGCCGAGGAAGTGGCCAAACTTTACTTGGATCATGTCTATAGACACTATGGCCTCCCTGAAAAAATTATCTCAGACCGTGACCCACGCTTCACATCAGCATTCGCCAGGACACTCTGCAAAACGTTGAACATTACCCAGAACATCTCTACAGCATATCACCCACAGACAGATGGACAGTCAGAAAGGACAAACCAATGGCTCGAACAATACCTTCGATTCTGGTGCAACGGACGACAAGATGATTGGGCTGACTGGCTCGCAACGGCGGAATTTGCACATAATTCTTGGCCAAATGGCACCACGAAACACTCCCTGTTCTCACTTATCATGGGATGGACACCCCAAGCCACATGGACGGGAAAACCAGGGAACGTCCCCTCTGTTACACGGCGTATCGACCAATGGGAGGAGATCAGGAAATCGGCCAATGAAAACCTGTTAAAGGCGCAAAGAACCCTGGCAGAGAAGCCCACAAGATTCACACCTTATCGAACCAATGACCTGGTGTGGCTGGAAGGGAAGAACATTCACATGTCACATCCCACTGCCAAGTTAGCGCCCCGACGTCATGGACCCTTCCAGATAACAAGGAAGCTGTCAGATGTGTCATATGAACTCAAACTTCCCCCGACATGGCGCATTCATCCAGTCTTCCATGCCCGGTTACTCACCCCTTATAAGGAAACGCCTCTGCATGGGGAGAACTTCCCGAGACCGCCACCTGACCTTATCGATGGGGAAGAAGAGTGGGAAGTAGAACGTATTCTAGATTCGAAGCGACAAGGCCGAGGGCGCAAGTTATACTACCTAATCAAGTGGAAAGGATTCCCAGCCTCTGACAACTCATGGGAACCAGCCGGAGATATCTTCGCTCCGGCCCTCATCACGGAGTTCCATACCCGACACCCAGAAGCGCCCAAGAACAGTTAAAAGACGGGCCCCAGATCCTTTCCAATTCCCCCAGTATATGCTACCCCAGCGAATTACTACCACAGAACAATCTATTATGTCTTTCATCACCACCTCTGCCGCCATCAACGCTTTCGCCTCCCCAATGACCACGGTTGAAAACTTCCCATCTGCTCACCCGTCCACTCGTCCCTCCTCTCCCATTGACTACGAAGCCACAGAAGCCCGCGTCAAGAACCAATCCCCAAACCCAGACAACGACTTCACCCACAGCGAAGAGCCCCACCCCAACGACCTGCTTAACGGGGAGATCGATGACGAAGCCCCCGAATTCCCCTTCATCCCCAACAACCCCAACTCGTCCATGTACTTCCCTCTAGAAATCCCGATGGCTGACGGTTCCAAGGTCATTGCCAAGTATATCTACTATACCAATGGAGGGATAGACGTGGCAGGATGTATGAGGAAAGACGGACCGGTTTACGGAGCTCCCGTATACCTGGAAGAAAGGTACACAGGTCGGCTTCATCACACGCTGACCGATGAACAGTTGGGCCATCTTGCCGCGGAGGATTGTCGCGCCTTCACGATTGACAAAGTGATGAACGATATGAAGCTCCCACGCTTGAAGGCAGAAGTCATGAGGCTGAGGAAGAACATCACCCTACGGAGAACACTGAACCAACAGTATAAGGAGCACGCGAAGATAATGGCGAGGCTGACGAATGGGATGTTCCAGTTGGAACAGGAGATTGTCGAGATTAGGAAGAGGTTGGAGATGGGAGATGCGTATCAGACAATCGCTGAAAGGTACGCCGACACTTATGCACGACCTCTCCCTCCTCAGACACTGGGGGCTGCCCCAACGCTGCTGCCAAGTCGGCTCGAGATGCCACGATTGCACGAGAATCCACGTGGGGAAACCTGCTGGCGATGTGACAGCAAGTATCACATTAGCTGGAACTGCCCTCTCAACCGCAAGTGGTGTCGACACTGCCGAAGCAATCTTCATTGGAGCCGGCACTGCATCTTCCGACGTGTAGGGGTGGCCCCAATGATCAACAACCCATCGGGCTGGTGTGGCAAATGCCTTCATCACAATGCCGGGCATAAAGAGATCGATTGCCCCGTTTACGACTTGTGCCGTGCATGTGGTCAGCACGGCCCGTATGGCTTTCTTCGCACCCATGCATGCCCGCAAGAGATGGAGACATATCGAATGGATGACCGTAATGTAGCTGATGACTACTTGGAGCTGGTGCAGGATGATGACGGTACGAGTCGTTTCTAGCCGGGTCTGCTAGAACCAGAAGAGGGGGTGATGTTACGAACCCCGTCCCTCCCTGTCTTTTTCCTTTTACCCAACGACGACCCCTCCTTACCACCTACTCTACACTACCAGATCACGTCTCCATCGTGGGATCCTTCACGTGCCCTACTTCCTTCCCCGTGATCGTCTTTGCCACTGTTTATACTACTGTACTTGTGTTTGGCCTGCCGTTCGCTTATCTCTTATCCCTTATCTCTAAGACTGGACACTTACTTAATCCCCTATCAGAAGCACGGCTTTACGCCCTCCGCTTTCGTATATTCGGGCCCACATGATTCGAGGTTATCTTATCTTTAGACGCCCACTCGATTACATATATAAGTCCGCTGTAGCTACATTGTAGACCTCAGACTCGACTTATTGAATACATCGGTGCTTGTCTTCTGGACTTCCCTTTGTCCCTTGAATATCAGCCTGTCTCAGTGCTTTCGGCACTTTCCGCTCAACATCGTCTTAGGGTACAGCCTCTAGGACTTTGACTCATACCATCTCGACTCCAAGGGGTCCTATTGATCTCTTATCCAAACCCACTTAGTACGCTGTCACACAAGTCATGTGGAACGTCCCGCACCGGACGTAACATTTCTACATGGCGATCTGGATGAGGAGATCTATATGGAGCAACCTGTTGGTTTCGTCGTTGCTGGACAAGAGTCCAAAGTTTGTAGGCTACAGAAAGCTCTGTATGGCCTCAAACAAGCTTCCCGAGCATGGAACTTGCAATTCCATGCAGTTCTCAATGAACTGAGCTTTACTCAGACGTACTCTGATGCAGGAGTATATGTGTATCATCACCAAGAGGGGGATGGTTCACTTTTCGTCATTCTATATGTTGATGACATCACTATACTTGGGTCCTCCACTAAGAAGATTCAATGGCTGAAGGACTCTCTATCTAGCCGATATGAGATGACTGATCTTGGCGAAATCCAGTCCTACCTTGGAGTTAACATCACCAGGGATCGTCCTAACAAGACACTGGATATAGACCAGACAGCCTATGTATCCTCTATAGTTGAGAGGTTTGGAATGGGGGATTCCAACCCAGTATACACTCCTAGTGATTGGCAGGGGTAACCCTGGGGTATACTCATTGGTACCCGTACCCGTACCCATACCCGTACCCGTCACTACGGGTACAGGTCACCCGTGAAAACGCGTGCAAGTTCTTTACTTGCATCGCGCATTTCGGATAACCGGCCCGGGCCTTCCCGGACCAAGAAGATACACAACACGTTTATTTGTGGCTGCTTAAGATCCCTCAATGGCTCTTGTTTTATGTTCAGAAGATTAAGATAATTCATTATTCCATTATTTTTCTATTATTCTGCTTTCAATTTTATACAAGCACAACTAAAATCCAGTATACAGAGATGATTAGATAGGATGTTATAGAACATTGATGAATAGCCTGTCAGATAACCACACAGAATGCAAAAAAATTTAATGAACACATAGACATTGGCAGGGGTAACCCCTGGATAATTGTTTTGATACCTGGGTTGCCCATAAAATGAAACGCGTGCAAGTTCTTTACTTGCATTGCACATTTCGGACAATTGGCCCGGGCCATCCTGGTCAAGGAGATAAGCACTTGGACACAACGCGTTCATTTATGGCTACTCAAGATTCCTCAAAAATTGTTGTTTTATGTTCAGAAGATTAAAAGGATCTTTTATTTACATTATTATTTTATTATTCTAGTTTCATTTCATACAAGCGCGACTGTCCTGGTCCCTGGATGCACAATTCTGTGTGTTTAAGTCAACCTTCCTTAATAGGAAGGAGGTCAGACCACCATGCGATGCAATGTAGTCGCTGCCCCATGCAGCTTGTAGATACACGCAGGCCTTGTTTCAATAAATTAATTTGATAATTAGATTATAGAATAGTATAAAGTAGTCTAGAGAGTATTTTAGATAGTGCCAGACTGGCAGAATTGGTCGTGCGTTAATAAAACAGATGCATCATGATTTTCAAGAATGTAGATCACTGATAACACTTTTATTTTACATCACACTGTTGATCTGCTTTGATATTTTGTAGGATAACACTAGAACATATTTACATTCACCCTGTATCATACATCAGACGAGATCTTGTATTTTTGTGGCTGCAGATGTGTTTTATCTTGGAAATTCCACTGATCTTGTCAATGGATAATCAGCGCCTATACCCGCCAAACCTGCCGTGTGGGTACGGGTTTCCACGGGTTGGGAGCCATATACCCGTACCCGTACCCGGCAAAACCCGTGGCGCTTACCCGCGTGGGTATGAAAACCCTTGACAATCACTATACACTCCTCTACCCTCTGGTGTGGATGTTCATTTGGTCAAGTTTGAAGACCAGGCATCTACCTCTGATATTAAGAGGTATCAGCAGTTAATGGGGTCTCTGCTTTGGGTGCAGATTGGAAGCAGACCTGACATTAGTTTCACTGTTGCACACCTTAGCCAATTTGCTTCCAACCCTTCCCAGCAGCACATGTGACTAGCAAAATATGTCTTAGCTTATCTAAATGCTACTAAAGACTACAAGTTGCACTATTCTGGAGGGAATGGTGAAGTAGGCCTTCATGGCTTTGTGGACTCCTCATGGGGAGATCAAGAGGACCGCCACTCCACCTCAGGCTATGTCTTTTTCCTTGCTAATGGAGCCATCAGTTGGTGCTCCAGGAAACAAAAGACAGTAGCACAGTCCACCACAGAAGCCGAGTACATGAGCATAGCAGAGGCTTCAAATCAGGCTGTGTGGTACAGGACATTCATGCAAGAGTTGGGGTATGAAGTTAGTTCACCCATACAATTGCATTGTGACAACAAGGGTGCAGTAGATCTTGCATTAAACCCTGTCACAGGAAGGCGATCAAAGCACATACCAATAAAGTACCATGCCATTAGGGAGTATGTAGAATTGCACCAGATTGACCTGGTGCGAACTCCCACTGGAGAGATGCTGGCAGATGGCCTTACAAAGTCTCTGCCCAGATCATCTTTTGATCTCATGGTAACTGGATTTGGACTAGTGCTGGAATGAGAGAGCTGGAATCTGGAGATTTTGTACACCAGTTTCACTTTCCCACCATGCCACATGAGCACGTTCTCAACCTCGAGAGTGACGCAAGAGGTGTGTAGACTTGCATAAGCGAATCTACAACTCATATGCAAAACTCACAAAGAGTTAGAGAAGTTGGATCTCTGGCTGGTGACATGTTAGTTCAATTGTGAACAGCAGTGTGCTCATTCAACTCATTTCCACCGAATGATCGATGCCTTCACCATGGAGGGATGTTGACACAGGACGTGTCTGGAGATGCTTCAGGCATCTAAGGTTCGCTTCAGCTGTAGATTAGATTAGATTAGTTTTCGGAGTATCGGACTTTTTATGTTATCTTTATTACACTTCCTTCTCTCCTTACTCAGCTGATTAGTGATGGACTTAGTAATGCGCAGTAAGCATGTGATATCTCTTTGGCCAATGGCCTTTATCCCTCTCTGTTTATTGTCCAGCACTTGTGGACTTATTCCCAGTGCGCACAGACCATTTCCCCTGGCCCCTATGGGTATATAAGGGTGTCTGTTTCGTCTCTTTCACTTCAGAGTTCTTCTAACCTCTGAAGTGTAAGTTCTTTACTTTACTCTCTACTTCCTTTAGACTAACGCTCTATGTAGCACTTGTCTTTTCTAGGTCAGTAGTGTAGTAATATAAGAGTTCTTCTAACCTCTGAAGTCACTTGTCTTTTCTAGCCTCACTGCTACTAACCACAGTCAGTATAACCAGCAGCATGATTGTTTGACACTGGGTAGTTCCTAAGACCCGACCTTTGAATTGTCTCAGTGCTTCTGGCACTCTTCCGCTCACCGATACTAAGGGATTAGCCCCTTGGTATTGACTCCTCACCTGAACTCTGTGTACTTGAAAGACAGTACACATCTGACTTCATAGTTTTGCTACACGACTTATCACATGTCATGATGAACGCCCTGCATCAGGCATTACAAAGACGGTGTGATTTTCCCATTTCACAGCCATAACATGGCTTGTCTTCCATCTGGCTATTATCTATACTAAGGCCTTTTACAGCCTTAGGAGCATGTCTTTTGAGGGCCTCTTTTGACATATGACCCATGTGTAAATGCCAGGTATCAAGGCTACTTGATGCAGATTTGTGGGAAGCAGTATTTAAATTCTGCATAGTTTTCCCAAAGACCCAATAGAGTCCCATAGCCTTGACACCTTCCGCTATAATTGCATTATTATACTTTATTTTGACCTCAGATGGAGAAAACTCCACTGAACTGCCTTTGTCGGTGATGCAGCTTGTCAACAGTATTCTTTCACTGCCAGGCATATAAAAGACATTATTTAACTCCAACTTGTAATTGTTTCGAGTCTTGAGTATGACTTTGCCTGTTCCTTCGACTTGGACTACGGATCCATCACCTATTGTCACCTGATGTCCCTTGTGTGGGAAATACTCAGAAAAATCATCTAAGTATGGTGTAAAGTGAGTGGTGGCTCCATGTTACGTCCAGTGCGGGACGTTCCACACGACTTGTGTGACAGCGTTCGTTCGTGATCAGATAAGAGACCAATGAGGCCCCTTGGAGTGATTGATGAGAAGTCAAAGTCAAAGAGGCTGTTCTCTAAGATGATGGTGAGCGGAAAGTACCAGAAGTACCGAGACGATCGAGTCAAAGCTTTCAAAGGGGAGGTCCAGAAGACAAACACCAATGGATTCAATAAGTCGAGTCTGAGGTCTACAATGTAGCTACAGTGGACTTATATACGTAATCGAATGAGCGTCTAAAGATAAGATAGCGGAGTCATGTGGGCCCAAATATACGAAAGCGGAGGGCGTAGAGCCTAGCTTCTGATAGGGAATTAAGTAAGTGTCCGGTCTTAGAGATAAGGAGATAAGAGATAAACAAAGGCATAAGCAAGTACAAACAATCCGTCAGCATATGCAAACAATGGTCACGGAGAAGGGAGTAAGGCACATGAGGGATCCCAGGATGGGGACGTGATCAAGAAGTGGAGGGTGGGGGGAAGGGAAGGGTCCACGTTGGGAATGGTAAAGAAAAGTGGGGGACTTGGCCCTGGTCGTAACATCACCCTCCTTTCTGGTTCGAGCTGACCCAGCTAGAAACGTGCACCATCATCATCCTGCACCAGGTCCACGTAATCATCCGCTAAGTTTCGATCTCCTATGGTGTACGTTTCGTCAGCCGCGCATTGGTGCATGCACAGGAAGCCGTAGGGGCCACGTCGTCCACACTGGGGGCACATGTCGTGAACTGGGCAGTCTAACTTGTGATGACCTGCATTGTGGCGTAGGCATTTACCACACCATCCCGAAGGATTGACAATTGTTGGGGCGACTCCCATGCAACGGAAGATGCAGAATCGGCTCCAGTGTAGGTTACTGCGACAATGACAGCACCACTTGCGATTGAGGGGGCAGTTCCAACTAATGTGATACTTGCTATCACATCGCCAGCATGTCTCTCCTCGGGGGTTCTCGTGCATTCGCGGCATTTCAAACCGGTTCGGCAGTAATTGTGGTGCAGCTCCTAATGATCGTGGTGGGAGGGGCCGCGCGTAAGTGTCTGCGTACCTTTCCGCGATAGTCTGGTAGGCATCCCCCTTCTCTAGTCTTTTCCGGATTTCTGTCAACTCCTGTTCTACTTGGAACATCCCTCTCGTGAGCCTCATCATCTGTTTCGCATACTCCTTGTACTGGGTGTTCAACGTGGTGCGCAGTGTTACGTCCAGTGCGGGACGTTCCACACGACTTGTGTGACAGCGTAAGACGGAGGTTCAGGTAAAGGACCAATAAGATCCCTCGGAGTGAAAGAGGACGAGTCAAAGTCAAAGAGGCTGTACTCTAAGACGATGGTGAGCAGAAAAGTGCCAGAAGCACTGAGACTAGTAACTTTCAGGAGACAAGGGGAGTCCAGAAGACAGGCACCGATGTATTCAATAAGTCGAGTCTGAGGTCTACAAGGTGACTACAGTGGACTTATATACGTAACCGAATGAGCGTCTAAAGATAAGATATGGTAGAGTCATGTGGGCCCAAATATACGGAAGCGGAGGGCGTAAAGCCTGGCTTCTGATAGGGAATTAAGTAAGTGTCCGTTCGTAAAGATAAGAGATAAGAGATAAGTGATAACGAGTCAAACATATGTACAGTAGCACAAACACGGACAAAGGCAATCACGGGGAGGGGAGCAAGGCACGTGATGGATCCCACGATGGAGACGTGATCTGGTAGTGAAGGGTAGGTGGCAGGGAGGGATCGTCATTGGGTAGGAAGAAAAAGATGGGGAGAGACGGGGTGCGTAACATCACCCCCTCTTCTGGTTCTAGCAGTCCCGGCTAGAAACGACTCGTACCGTCATCATCCTGTACCAGCTCCAAGTAGTCGTCAGCTACATTACGATCATCCATCCGATACGTTTCCATCTCCTGCGGACATGCATGGGTGCGAAGAAAACCATACAGGCCGCGCTGACCACAGGCGCGGCATAAGTTGTAAACGGGGCAATCGATTTCTTTATGCCCAGCGTTGTGACGAAGGCATTTGCCACACCAGCCTGACGGGTTGTTGATTGTTGGGGCCACCCCCACGCATCGGAAGATACAATGCCGGCTCCAGTGGAGATTGCTTCGGCAATGTCGACACCACTTGTGGTTGAGAGGGCAGTTCCAACTAATGTGATATCGGCTGTCACATCGCCAGCAGGTTTCTCCGCGTGGATTCTCGTGCAGTTGCGGCATCTCGAGCCGACTTGGCAGCAGCGTTGGGGCAGCCCCCAGTGTTCGAGGAGGGAGAGGTCGTGCATAGGTGTCGGCGTACCTTTCAGCGATCGTTTGATACGCGTCTCCTGCCTCCAACCTCTTCCTAATCTCCACAATCTCCTGTTCCAACTGGAACATCCCATTCGTCAGCCTCGTCATCATCTTCGCGTGCTCCTTATACTGCTGGTTCAGCGTTCTCCGCAGGGTGATGTTCTTCCTCAGCCTCATAACCTCTGCCTTCAAGCGCGGGAGCCTCATATCACTCATTACCTCATCAATCGCAAAGGCACGGCAATCCTCCGCGGCAAGGTGCCCCAACTGTTCATCGGTCAGCGTGTGATGAAGCCGACCTGTATACCTTTCCTCCAGATATACAGGAGCCCCGTACACCGGTCCATTCTTCCTCATACACCCCGCCACGTCCATCCCTCCATTGGTGTAATAGATGTACTTGGCAATAACTTTGGAACTGTCAGCCATCGTGATCTCTAGAGGGAAGTACATGGAGGAGTTGGGATTGTTGGGGATGAAGGGGAATTCGGGAGCTTCGTCATCGATCTCCCCGTTGAGTAGGTCGTTGGGGTGGGGCTCTTCGCTGTGGGTGAAGTCGTCGTTCGGATTCGGGGATTGGTTCTTGACGCGGGCTTCTGCAGCTTCATAGTCGATGGAGAAGAGGGGCGGGTGGATGGGTGAGCAGACGGAAAGTTTTCTACGACGGTCATCGGGGAAGCGAAGGCGTCGATGGCAGCGGAGGCGGCGATGAAAGACATAATTGATTGTTCTGTGGTAGTAAGTCGCTGAGGTAGCATATACTGGGGAATCCAAGAGAGTCTGGGACCGTTCTTTTAACTATTCTTGGGCGCTTCTGGGTGCCGGACATGGAACTCCTTGATAAGGATTGGAGCGAAGATATCCCCGGCTGGTTCCCACGAGTTGTCAGAGTGTGGGAACCCCTTCCACTTGATTAGGTAGTATAATTTGCGCCCTCGGCCTTGTCGCTTGGAATCTAGAATGCGTTCTACTTCCCACTCCTCTTCTCCGTCGATAAGGTCAGGTGGGGGTCTCGGGAAGTTTTCTCCATGCAGGGACGTTTCCCTATATGGTGTGAGTAATCGGGCATGGAAGACCGGATGAATGCGCCATGTCGAGGGAAGTTCAAGTTCGTATGACACATCTGACAGCTTCCTTGTTATTTTGAAAGGTCCGTGACGTCGGGGCACCAACTTGGCTGTTGGATGTGACGTGTGAATGTTCTTCCCTTCCAACCATACCAGGTCATTGGTCTGATAAGGTGTGAATCCTGTCGGCTTCTCTGTCAGGGTCTTTTGCGCCTTCACCAGGTTCTCATTGGCCGATTTCCTGATCTCTTCCCATTGGCTGATACGTTGCACGGCTGAAGGGACATTCGCCGGCTTTCCCGTCCATGTGGCTTGAGGTGTCCATCCCATGATAAGTGAGAATGGGGAATGTTTTGTAGTGCCATTGGGCCAGGAGTTGTGTGCGAATTCTGCCGTTGCAAGCCAGTCCGCCCAATCGTCCTGACGTCCGTTACACCAAAAGCGAAGGTACTGCTCAAGCCACTGATTTGTTCTTTCCGATTGTCCATCTGTCTGTGGGTGGTACGCCGTAGAGATGTTTTGGACAATATTCAACGTTTTGCAGAGTGCTCTGGCGAATGCGGATGTGAAGCGTGGGTCACGGTCTGAGATAATCTTTTTGGGGAGACCATAATGTCTGTAGACATGATCCAGGTAGAGTTTAGCCACTCCCTCTGCTGTAATGGACTCATTGCAGGGTATGAACAGCGCCGCCTTTGAGCAGTCATGGTCCGTGACGGTCAGGATCGAGTCGAAACCTCTGGAGGTGGGGAGTTTAACGATGAAATCCATGGCGATGGTCTGAAATGGTTGTGAAGCCATTGGCGTAATTGGGAATGGTGCTGGTGGGTGTGGGTGCGTATTCACTTTATTAGCCTGGCATTCGGCGCATCCCTTCACGTACTCCTCCACATCCTTTTTCATGTTCAGCCACCAGTAGTCTCGTTTGGCGAGGGCGTATGTGTTAGCAATGCCGGGATGTCCTGCAGAGGGAAGGTTGTGGTGAAAATGGATCACCCCCCTCTTAATGTTGTCGCCACCGGTGACAACAAGTCGATCCCCATCCTTCCACCAGAGGCCGTTGATCTTCTTTAGGTTATGTGCTTCTGCCCATGTCTCGCACAACTGTTGATTCATGTTTTGTGAAACCTGGGCCCATAGATCCATGTCGTGAAGACTGACAATGGCTGTCTTTGCGAAAACTTCCTCTGGGAGCACCGTCACATCATTGTTGTCTTCTGCCCCATTATTTAGATCCAGTCGTCTCGATAGGGCATCCGCTCGGGCATTACGACTCCCAGTAATGTGCCTCAGTTCGAAGTTGTATTCTTCGAGCTCGAGGACTTCACGAGCAACCCGTCGGCTTATTTTGTGGGGTTCTTTCCAGTAGAGTATGTTGGAGTGATCGGTGTGAATAATGGTCTTGTAGGGAGTTCCTGCTAAATACGGCCGCCAGTGTCGTAACGCTTTTACTATGGCTAGTAGTTCTCTGTCCCAAATATCATAATTTCGTTCCACTGGCGAGAATGTTTCTGAATAAAAGGCTACGGGGTGGAGGAGCCCATCTCGTCTCGTTGATTTAATATGGCACCGTTCGCGAAGTGAGATGCGTCAACCTCAAGTTCGAAGGGTTTTTGCAGATCTGGCTGTAGGAGAACTGGTTCTGAGCTGATGATGTCGCGAATTTGTTCAAAAGCTGTCTGATGTCCTCCGTCCAGTGCCAGGGACGTCCTTCTTCAGTAATCTGTTCAGTGGTTGGGCAATCCCTGAGAATCCCCGAACGAAGCGACGATAGAAGTTACAAAACCAACAAAGGACCGTACGTCCTTGACACATGTAGGCATTGGCCATTCCCGGACTCCTTGCACCTTTACAGGGTCCATTCGTACCCGTCCCTCTTCTAGGATAACTCCTAGGTACTCT
>WTXG01000302.1:0-41124 GCA_022496185.1 Multifurca ochricompacta | reverse complement strand
GGGGCATTGGCTAATGCCGCCACCTCTTCCATCCCATTCAGTCTCTTTCTCCTGGGAAACACCTTTTATCATCATGCATGCCTACATACCCTTTCCAGTGTCCCCTCAGTATGTGCTGTCCTCCCTGGGGGTTGGACAAATGGTGGAGTTGATAGCACAGATTTGCGGCCACAGCGGCAATGCGACGACAACCTCCTTCAAAGATATCACATTAGTCCACAAGTTCATGCACCTCCACTTCGGACAAAACTTCTCTCCACGCTTACATCTTTTTTTAGAGATATAATAAGTCTGAGAAATTAGACTTAGACTTTTGGGATCCTCTGCGCCTTGCAGCGCATGTCCTAGCTACTTTGCCGTCGAACAACAAGGCAGAAGTTGTTGATTTTATTCTTGAGAAGAATAAGCGGGGCTTTCCTGGCCCGCTACGCATACCAGTTCGACGAGTGAGAATCACCGCACCCGCAACCATATTGCATTTTTCCTCGCCTTTAGTAAATGAAGCTTATGGTTTTCTCGTTCAACAGGATGTTTCAAGAAGAAGACTACGACCTCGTAAGAAAGATTGCAAACACAGTCCCAAGCATATTTTTGGCTTCAGTGGTTTGAACCGTCAAGAAATGGGCTTTACAGAATTCGCGATCTAGTGGAAGATCTGCGCGGTACGTCCCTCTAACATGAAAATGACGCACTATATGATCTTATCTTGGGGGTCTGGAAGGAGTTTCCTTCATTACTCGACACAGCCATATCGAAGGGGAATTTGATTGGGATTATGATGTAGAATTAGCGAACACTGCAGATGGAGCGAGTCCTCCGGTCCGACCTTGCACGGCTTCCCTGTCTGAGAACGTGGGCGAAGACTGTCTTCTCACGAGTTCAACGACCAATGGAGATAATCTACCCAGTTCTCGCTCTCAAGACACCGCAACGGCAAATTTCGACACGAGGAACGATGGTGGGGATACGGAGTCAGGCCAGGCGTCTGTCTCGGGCACGCTCTACATCCCTGTCCACGCTGCAGAGATGCCCGGCATCGATTGTGGTTGTTTTACAATGATACTAGCATTCGCGTGGTTCTAATGGTACCCACGAATCGGGCAAGTCAAGAGCCACACCTCGGTGTTTACCCTGCGCTCGGTTTGTTCCTATGAGGTCCAGTCTTATGGTGGTTATATTATCTTGTCTTGACATCATACTCGCCTTGATTTCTTTCATAATTTGATTACGCATTAAAAATACAGGCAGGGATTAGAAAGGTGAGTAGACGGTGGCGAGCAGTAACGAACTCGATGGCGGGATAGGGATAACAACAAAAACATAAGCATACACAGGTTGGGTTGTCGCGAAGCGACGGGTAATACCACAACAACACCTAGAATGCGGTGTGTATTCACCTTGAACGACCAAGTGAGGAGATAGAGGTGGCCAGCGGTATGCATAACTTGTCGGCCGTGCCCAGGTGGGATTTTTGTGCCTCATCACCATTTAATGATCCGTGAACACTTGAACGCCAGTAGGAGTAACGTATCCCAGACGGGCATTGTCCAAGCGGATGGGAAAGTAGGTCGTCCCGCCAAAAGTTCGAGGGACGAATCCGTGATCTATAAATCCCGACAAAAACAGAGTCAGAAATATATATCGGAGATGTAGATGAGCGGTGTGAGACTTACGGGGAACTTGAAAGAGGGAGGGGGGCTGTGAGCTGTACGAGCTCCCGCTCGGGGGAAGTATGCAGGTAGAAGCATCGGGCTACTGTGGAAGCTGTTCGACGAAGACGACGGCGTGGGAGGGCCGCTCGAGGCACCTGAGTCAACGCGAGACGGAAACGGGAATAATCGTGAAGGCTGGGGGTGAGGGGGCGGGGAGGGGGGGGGGAGGAGGGTGAAAGTCAATAACAATATCGTTCGTCAGATTGGGGAAGAGGTGTGTGTGGGAGGGGGAGGTGGAAACTCACAAGTGACAATCCATGTCATAGGGGCACCAGCCCAAATGATGCTCGAAATGCAGGCATGGGGTTCGCGCGCGCTGCTCCAGTACGTCGCGGGCAAGAACGATTGGGATGGGGCAGCGTGCGGTCCAAAAGCCGCTTTGGCCCATAGGAATCGCGGGGGCTTGCCGGGATAAGTCGTGGGTAGAGTCGCGCCACAATTGTGGAGGAGTGGTGAATCCATCATATCGTATAAGTTGAAGGATTGAGAAGCAGGTATACGAGGGAGTTCAGTAATGCGGGCTGGCAAGTGGACGAACGCGCGAAGGAGTAGCGGAATATGCGTCAACATGATTGAGTGGAGGTAAGAAAGAAAAGAACGAACTGTTATACGCGAAGGAAGCCATCACTTAATTTTATTTGTTAAAAACTCTCTGTGGACACGAGGTGTACGTGATCTAGAACCAGTAGGAGGCGGATGGTTGTGATGAAGTTGGGTGAAAGTTGGCCGCCATGCAAGTTTAATTTATAGAGATGAAAGGATTAAGTGGCCAGAGCTGCGTCGCAACCACCTCATTCATTCTTGCTTGCAATGTTGATTTCATGGGAATGGGTCAATGGGGACTTTGACTTTGTGACTTTGTGAACTCGCTGACCACAACAAAAGCACTCGGAACTGGAAAGCTGCTGAAGAGAGTGTGTGAGACCGACACCCCACGTGATCTGTGTGCCGTACCAAGGGCAAAAGCGCAGCGTCAGTCAGGTAACAATGGCTAATGGCCTGCCCTTTGTTAATTAAATCTGTATATGAAATGAAAAGTCAAAGGTTCGGTACGCGCGGGCTATTGTCGTCTCCCATTGTTTTTCGTTTATAACCAATGAATGCATTATTGATCAAAGCTTTCTACGGGGTATGCTATCATCGGCCACAAGTTTCCGTGGTGGAAGGGAGACTGTGAGTCTCCAACTGAATCGGCATTTATGAGAGCACAGTTGGGGTTGACCAGGAGAATGGTTCGCGAAATGTGTAATGTTAAGCATAGAGAGGTGTTGTCATTTGACAAACATGTCAGCTAAATCCTCATTAGCTTGGGACCAGATTCAAAAGTAAGTTATGGAAGTGGACAGTGACCATCCGGGCGTCAAAACATACTGCATACTGAGCGTCTGTTTCCCCTTATCGGCGGCAATATCATTTGAGTCGGGCGTCAAGACCAGGGTTGTTGCGCCGCTCCCCTTGCCCATAAGTTTGATATAGAGCGTACCCAATGCTCCCAGTAGCTAATTTAGTTATACCCTCCTCTAATTTCCAGTCCCTTTTCAATTCGGCCTTGGCAAGCTACGCTGAGAAGACCGGGAAAGACCTTGCCAAAGATCCGCTCGCCATCACACTCCAAACTTGCGACTCCCCAGATGACATCCTTAACGCACTGCAAGAGCAAGCTCTAGCATTCAATGAATTTCGTAACGGCGATCGGAAGTTGTTGAAATGGCTCAACCCGACAGTTCACATCCTTCACGGACTATCCACTAGCGGGATCCTCAACGAGGGGTTACCCTCGTATGTCCTTGTCCTAGGCTTGGTTCGTGCTCTAAAATACACATATATTTCAGGCTTTCCCACCCGCAAAAGTTATATTTGCTGGCATCGCCATCCTGTTTGCCGTCTGTGTCTTTCCTTCTCTTCTGGAACCATATTAACATATATCTGCGACTGCCAGACGGCCAAAGATGTCAGTGCGAGCTACGACGCGCTCGTAGAGCTCTTCGAATGCCTTGAAAACTTCCTCAAGCGCCTTAAGATTTACACCGGTATTCCGCCCACCCCCGCAATGACAGAGATCGCGGTGAAAATATTGGTCGAATTGGTCTCCGTCCTAGCCTTGGCGACGAAGCAAATTAAGCAAGGACGGTTTAGTAAGCTTTTCCCCTCTGGGAAATCACTCTTGTATTGACACATAGCAGAGAAGTACGCAAAGAAGTTATTGGGAGAGAGCGATGTTGAGGCAGTGCTCCAGAGGCTGGACCGACTCACCCAGGAGGAGGCTCGGACGACGGTTGCACAGACGCTAGAGGTCATCTACGGTCTTGTCAATAATATGAAAGTGGTCATGGACGGTGCGCATCACTTTCTCTTTGGCTTTGCTCGTCCTGTGTTGAACTCTTATCCGGTTAGACGGCAAGGCGTCAACGGAGGGCATCCGTCAGGCCTTAGGTATGTTGGCTTATATGTGGGTTTGAGTCTCACTTATCTGCATTTTAGTTACGATGCAGCAGACAGCCAATGACATAAACAAGATGAAACGTACGTCACACATTACCGCTATTTACCGTGGGTGGGGCTAAAATCGTTTTGTAGGTGATCAGCTTCAAAGAGACGTCAGAAACTGGCTCTCTCCGCCAGATCCGTCGATAAACCACAATACTGCACGTGAAGCTCATCATAACGGAACCTCCGCTTGGTTCATTCACGGAAGCGTCTACAAAGAATGGAAAACGACTGGTTCCTTGCTTTGGATCCATGGCAAACGTACTGCCTCCTAATTTGTCGCGTCTTCATTGCTACTTAATGACCTTCTGATTTACCAGCGGGCTCAGGAAAGAGCATCCTTTGGTACGCCGTTTTTTTAATCAAGTTCATCTAGGAAACTTATTCTGTCGGCAGTTCCGCTATCATCCATGACATCGAAAGCATGCGAGAGGCTGGATTGGCTTCCATGGCGTATTCTTATTTCGACTTCAAGGACACCACAAAGCAGGACTACCGCGTTTGCTCGCTTCTCTCCTCTTCCAGCTATGCGGCCAATCCGACACTTGGTCCGACATCCTTTCTGACTTGTATTCGAAGCATCGTCAAGGCTCTCAGCAGCCTAGTGACACCACCCTATCACAACGTCTTAGTGCCATGCTTAAAGTGCCTGGACAACCTGCAATTTACGTCATCGTGGATGCGCTCGATGAATGTCCCAACACTTCTGGGATGCCATCTCCTCGGGAAAAAGTCCTTCAGCTTATAGAAGAGCTGGTCGCATTACATCTTCCAAATCTGCGCATATGCATCACCAGTCGTCCTGAAGTTGACATCCGAGCTATCATGGAGCCTTTGGCACCCCATCGTGTGTCCCTTCACGATGAAAGTGAACAGAAGAAGGATATTATTGACTATGTCAATTCCATTGTCTGCTCCGACCCAAGATGGCGAAATGGCGAGAGGAGGATAGAAAACTGGTGATTGATACGCTTTCACAAAGAGTCGATGGAATGTACGTGCCTCACCGTTATTATCTCCCGTAAAGCTAATCTTTTCAAACAGGTTCCGATGGGTTTATTGCCAACTAGAAACCCTGCGTCGCTGTTTCCCAGCGAGTATCCGGCGGGCACTAGGTGAGCTTCCCGCGACTTTGGATGAAACATATGAGCGCGCTCTGCTCGGGATCGACAAAGAGAAGCAAGAATATGCCCATCGTCTTTTCCAATGTCTCGCGGTGTCAGCTCGCCCCTTCGCATCGAGGAGCTTGCCGAGATTTTCGCAGTTCAGCTGGATGCAGGCATCACACCCAAGGTCATCATGGGTTGGCGCCCGGAGAATGCGGAGGATGCCCTGTTGTCTGCATGTTCGAGCTTGATCGCTGTTATCAATACCGATGCCTCCCGAGTCGTGCAGTTTTCCCACTTCTCTGTCAAGGAGTTCCTAACTTCGGACCGCCTTGCCATTTCTAGAGGGAGTGTTTCCCATTTCCACGTCCCCCTTGAACCTGCGCATACCATCCTTGCGCAGACTTGCCTTACAGTCCTGCTTCAGTTGGACGACCGCATAGATGCGGATAGCATCAAGAATTTCCTCTGGTTACCTATGCTGCCGAGAACTGGGTTAACCATGCTCGTTTCGAGAAGGTCTCCCTAGCCGTTAAAGATGGGATGGATCGTCTTTTTGACCAGGATAAGCCACAATTTTCTGCATGGCTCTGGATACATAACTTCGACACTCCTTGGCAGGTGCGTGGCTTTCAACCCACGCGACCGGCAGTGACCCCCTTGTACTATGCGGCACTATGCGGATTCCAAGGCCTGACAGAACGCCTTTCCATTGCACGTCCAAGGGACGTAAACTCAAAGGGCGGTAGCTTTACGACGCCATTGCATGCTGCCTCAAGTGGGGGCTATTCTGGGGTTGTACAAATACTTCTCAAGTGTGGAGCGTATGTCAATGGGCGGGACAATCGGAATAAGACCCCACTACACATAGCATCGCAAACGGATATCTTGATGTTGTGCGGCTCCTCCTTGATAGGGGGGATATACCGACACCCAGAAATGGAGAAACTGGAACCCCTTGGAATTGGTATCAAGCATTGGGGGACTCGGTGCTTCTTGGTCACTACTTCACCGCCGTGCGGATGTGGATGCCCGAGATAGGGAGAACGCGACTCCATTACACGCGGCCTCAAGAAAGGGACACATTCAGGTCGTGCGGTTCTTGCTAGAACGTGGTGCCGACGTAAGCGCAACAGAAAAGGACGGGAACACCCCATTACACTTAGCAGCCTGTAACGGGAGTGCTGACGTTGTACAAGCGTTGCTTGATCGCGGCGCCGACACGAGTGCCGAGGACAAACTGGGTGCGACGCCGTTACACATGGCATGCTCAAGGGGATGTCATCAAGTTATGAAATTATTGCTCGACTACGGGGCCAACGTTAACGCGCGTAACGTAGACTCCAGGACACCCTTGTATCTTGCTTCGGAGAACAACGCCATTGATGTTGCATCGTTACTCTCTCGAGCGTGGCGCAGATATCGAGATCAGGAGTACCTGGGCCTGGGCTCCTTTGCACATAGCATCGTTGTGTGGACATGACGCCATGGTCAGCTTGTTACTCGAACACGGCGCTCATATCGACGCGCAGACCGGAAATGGCGAGACGCCATTGAAACTGGGGTCAGCTCAAGGAAAGCTCGAAGTTGTACGAGTGTTGCTCCTGCGTGGCGCAGACGTTAACGCGTCGAACAATGAGTACAAGGCTCCAACTCCGTTGCATACTGCGTCCAAGGGTGGACATATCGAAATTGTGAGGCTGTTGTTGGAGTACGGTGCGGATATCAACGCGCGGAACTCGAGAAACGAAAGTCCCTTTGACCTGGCATCTGGAGGAGAGATGATTGAGGTTGCCAAGTTGCTAATCGAGCGTGGTGCAAGTGTGGATTTGTGGAATAACTATGGGGACAGGTCTCAATTCGCGGAATCGTCGTCAGCAGCACGGCACAGTGGTACGTCCGATACCTTTTTGGAAAATAGCGCCGAGCGCAGGAGGAAGAGGCGATAGGGAGACATAGGTTTTTTTGGGGTTTAGTAAACAGGAGAACATGAGGAACAATGTATAATAGGCAGCCTAACGTGATGCATGATGTTGTACTAGTTCAAATAATATTGATTTTCCACTCCTCTCCATCATCCTGGTTATGATTGTCGACGAGCACTACCTCTACTTCAAGGCAGCAGGGCTGTTGGGCTTCGCCTCTTACTGCTGAAAGAAGATGCGCCGTCCGGAGAGGTCTAGCAATGGTGTGGAGATGATGCCGAAGTTGCACAAGTGTTTAGCGGACAAAGTAGGTTGCCGCCGGCCACTGCACGCACTGCACGCACAGGCCAACACGAAGGATCACCTGATGTGGGAATGAAGACCCTGGTGACGATAGTGCACTGAGCGTCTACCGTCCCTATCGAGCTAGCGCACATTGGACTGCCTTGCACTTGGTGGCATACACAATGGACATCTCGAGGTTGCCGAGGCGTTATTCAGATACGGCGCGCACCTCCGTGCCCGCAACAATAAAGATCAGATGCCTTACCAGGTAGCATCAAGAGGGATCACCCCGAAGTCGCGCAGTTGCTATCGGATGGCAGCGTTGAGGGAGCATGGAGCCTGGCAAGCGCGGATCGTTCTGTATAATGTGGTTGGATTGCGGGGGATCTCCTGAGCTGCATGAATGCAGCAAGCGGTCGATTTGTCGAGGATATACGGTAGGTGCTGTACCTCGTATGATGAGATCAGACCCGCATGGCGGCGTCATGCAGCTACGCGCGTTACTTCCCTATTTTCGGCACCTATTCAGTGGGGTTTAATTTGGACATAAGGCTTCAACCGTGTGGATCGCGTGGATACGTTTGAACATCCTTAATGAAGTCGACGGGCGGCAAGTGACTGTCGATTTCCAGGAGATCATGTTGTAGGACTCTGGGCTTCTAAGCACCTCTTTTCCTCCAGAGGTATGTTTCTGGGAAAATCCGGTTCGGAAGTTGCATGTAGTTAGAAGCCTGAAGAAGAGTTGCGGCTTCACAGGGGCATGCAGTGGCTTGTCCAGGTTCGGCATGTGCGCTCCTCATCTTTACCCGTCGCACGAGATGTCCGGCTAGGTATAGTGTTCTACATGCGTAGGGAATCCGGGTACACATGCTCTTCTCTTTACAACGCCATCTTCCGAAGACTTCAATCTTGATCTCTTTGTAAACTTCTTAGACCTCTCTATTTGCGAAACAACAGCTGCCTTTTCTTTCTCTTTTCCCTTGCATGCAAAGGAATTGTCTCATCACCGAAACTCTGTTAATATTCGGAGCAGAACGGTAGACCACCGTAACAGTAAGTATACATCCGAGCGGTAAGCAGGCTTGGTACCCTGCGGCATCCTGACCCTCTACCCTACACACGGCACGGTTTAGGTGTGCACAAAAAGGTACCCTGAGCAGAATTTGTCGTTCCTTGTTGATGACATTGGCCTGCATACACCATATCATCCCATCGGAACGTGGTGTCTCAGCTCAAATTCTTCATTTGACGAGATAGCCAATTGCACTGCTCCTTGACATATTGCTACAAAGAATAAGCACGGCGAAGTATTCATATAGCGTGACCCTTCAGGTCACTGAAAAGATGAGGGGTTAGGTGAATCAACAGCGGCACCGACACGAGCCTCATTTTGCGCTGAGAAGGAGCACGTCAATCGTGAGGTTGCGGAAGCGGAGCGACAGACAGTGAAATTCCCTTCCCCCAGAGAAAACTAGCGACTACTAGCACGGATAACGACGGACCCTCCCTTCTTCTGCAAAGCATTTGCTCAGATAGAGGTGGAACGTGGAATAACATTGAGACATCTATACAGGACGTGTCTGGATTGAGACTGTCACGTGCTTGCGAAGGGTTTGAGTGCGAGCCCTGCCATCCGCTTAGGCGCTCTGGACAATGTTACCATTTTTTTTTTACTGTTAATGACACAGTTACCCGCCCAGGTAGCAACGAAAATACGGGGATTGAGGAAGCAGTAGCAAAGGAGAATAGAGATCGACAGGAAGATTGGATTGTGAAGTCACCTTACTCTCCCCCACCACTGACATCCCTAAATGGTAATATTGTCACACGACATCCCTAAAGTGGCAATCTTGTCACACGACTGTGATTTGTAATATTATTTATTTTAAAAAGGAAGTTATCGTTAAATATTTATTTTAAAAAGGATAGTTATCATTGATCAACAAAAAATCATTACAAATCAAAGTCATGTGACATGTAGACAATGTTTGGCCACGCCTTCACCCCACAACCACTCTCGGCTTGTCAGTGTACTTGCAATGGTGTCACTCACCACCTTCCCCCACATCTCCTGGAGTGCCCTCTCTACGCTGCGTGCTGTGCTGACCTCCAGTTCCTCCCCTGCAACGCCTTGGCCCCCCACCCCCCCCAGTGGCACATTCATTTCACTTGCAAGCCTTTCGTCAAGGACTTGCTCACATTTATCCAGGACACGCGGCCTTCACTAGGCCCTTTTCTTTGGAATGACCTTGCGAGCCAGATTAAGTCTGAGTTGGTGAAGTTGGGTGACTCTGGTAGGTGCACCTCTGCACCTCGGCTTCTCTTCTCTACACTCCCCTTCCCCACCACCCTTCCTTAAACCCACACTCTCCTTGCCCTTTACTTTCCCTCTATCAAGAGGTTTAACACTGTGGTCTCCCACTACTCCATTGTTCACTCAGTAGTTACTTTGTACTGGTAGTAGCCACTTGATTTGGGCATGGCCTTGAAGCGCAAATAAAATCAATTTCAAAAAAAAACCTAAAAGTGAAAATGCTTATGTCTCCTCCTCCCATGCAACAATAACACTCCTTCTGCTACAAAAAAATGTTCCAAGGCATGGTGTAAAAGTCTTGTACCTTTACACTTACTGCACAAGACTTGTGAAGAAGCCATGAGTGAGATATCAAGATTATTGGAGAATTTCTTGAAGGACTGAATACTCCGACATTTTCGGGTACTGGCCATGCCTCATCACTGTCTACATGTCACATGACTTTGATTTGTAATGATTTTTGTTGATCAATGATAACTATCCTTTTTAAAATAAATATTAATGATAACTTCCTTTAAAATAAATAATATTACAAATCACAGTCGTGTGACAAGATTGCCACTTTAGGGATGTCGTGTGACAATATTACCACTTTAGGGATGTCAGTGGTGGGGGAGAGTTGGTGGGCTTGGATTGTGGACTGTGATGCGCATGTTCGATAAATGAAATTGGGAGTTCGGTAAGTCCTATTTCTACACCCAACGCAATTTCTTGTGCCTAGAGAATCAATGCGAGTAACTCGCCGAGATGCCCAAATAGTTTCTTATTTCTTATGACCGTCAGGTGAAATGGCCCTAAGCATGGGCCCCCCGGATCCAAAGTGATGGTTCGCTCTAGCCGGACTTCATCGACAGACATCTTGGCTACTTACCAGTTCCTGCAAGAACTCAAGCTACATCGGCCTTGCCTTTAAGGATTTCGAACAGATGGAAAATATCAATCAAATCATAGCTATTTTCGTGTCGCACGCAGCACCGCATGGACATTTGGATCAGAGCAGGAACCCGAGTCTCGTTCACGGCGCTACTGGATTTTTCAACCTTCAAGTTTGAATAGCTCGAACATCTCTTGTCTTTCATTGACGACCACAACTGTTCAAGTTGCTTCCGAGTTGCTGCTACTTTGGATTTAGTCGGCTTCGAGATCCGTACCGTACGACAGCTATACTCCATGAAAAGCGAGGACTTGCTGTTTGCTTGACCCATGCACAGGTCCACAGTGTCAAAGCTCATCCCACGATCTTGTATAAATGTGAATAGTCGGGCTACTGCATTATTCTACTCCACCTGCTCCTTCTGTATAATTGAACTGCACACAACATATAATATGTTTGCGTTGGCACCCTCCACAATCCAGCCTCCAGGATATGCAACACCGCCCAACGACAGCAATTCCCGCATTTCCAGGAGCAAGCCCTGCTACCACATCTGCATCTCTATTTAAGGGCCCCTCTCCGGGATACTCGACGCATTGCCAGTTGTTACCTAGGCAGAGCCAGAAAGTCCCACTTACAGAACCGCGCTATGTAGGCACTACGCCCTCAAGGGACGCTGCTCATACGGTGAACATTGCCGCTTGTAAGTGGCCCTCGTGTTCCCAGTTCTCAGTTCTTAAATTGTTCCAGTGTTCACGACCCCAAGCTACTGATTGCTCTTGGCCAACGACCAAAACGTGGCGTCCGGGTGGCACATTGCTACGAGTATATACAGGGGCTGTGTCATCGTGGAAGCAGAGACTGTGTCTTTATGCACCCTGTGGATCCCATACCCTGTACGTGAGACTCAAAACCTGATCGAGAGCTGACTTTAAGAGCAGAGATGGACAGATATGAAATATACACCGTGTCTCTTAGGGTCTGCATGCACACGCGGCGCTTTCTGTCCGTTGAAGCACCAAAATGTGACTTTTCCCACGCCAGACGAGCCACTCCTTGATATTCCACGCCTGACAACTCCACTTTCACTGCATCCGTATCGCTCTGCTGTCAGGGCCAGAGCTACCAGAGACGTTCACGAAGACGCGCTCCTCCGTCACATTCTCCTGTGCTCCCTCTTTCGCAACTCACTCCATAGGATCCTCTAAGACCACTGAGCTTACATGGAATCGCAACGGGAGTGTTCAATGCCTTTGTCCGGTTTCCAACCCTTTACAGCGCCAACTGTTCCCCAAAAGTCCTCTCTCAGGGAACTCCTTGACGAAATACCCCCCGTCCCTTTCTCTCGCTTCCGCTTGTCCCCTTTCTGGAAAGATCACGCGCTCTGTGGCGTATGAGGACTTGCCGTCGGGTGCAAAACCCGAGCGGACGCTACTCCGCAGGCGAAAGGTGTGTGACATGCCCAGGAAAACGTAAAATTCAGAAGTGAGTTCATGTATGCAATTTGTAGAGCTGGCCCTGCTTCGAAATCCACCGAACATAGGGCGAACGATGGCTCTACTCCATTTGAGTTGTACACTTGCGCCCGTGACTTACAGGGGCTGTACTGTGAGAGTTCAGCCCCAACCATTTATGTAATTTTCGGATTTCTTTGTTCTGCTATACGTGGGCTCATATTCATCGAATATAACCTTCCATATACCATACATGGGCCATGGCCATCAATGTCCTGCAGGATGTATTCTTTTTTTAATCCAATATATAACATGCATGCAGTAACTACAAGAGTGTGTTCTCTAAGAGCAACCTGAGTCGCAGGTGGTGCTTCACGAGTTATGGAGCCGAAGAACAAAGTATGTTTACAAAGATATGGTCAGTGTAACGGGTGCTTCTATCCCGCACTTGCAGTGTTAGATTAGATAAGATGTAAAAGTCATAGTAAACTCAGAGGTGATGAAATCCTAGTCGGAAGCTGCCCAGAACACAGATATTAATGCACACGTAAGGCTTGAAGCAGTCAGAGGACTCTGCCTTGCTTATGCAGCAAGAATAAACCTATATTGAACTTTGCTAAGAGCCTACAGCCCCAAGAGGACAAGATCAGTTGGGCCTAAGTAAATACAAAGATAAAGCGATAAAGCGCACCTACAGCCCCAAGAGGACAAGATGGGGTCTGCAGCGTGCTTCAGGGTGTCTTAAATAAGTCCTAGTACTATTCTAACAAAATAGCAAAACAGATCGAGGGTGTGATGTAAATCTAATTAGTTATCAGTAGCTACTCTCCTAAGTACCCTGACACATCTTATTTACTAACGCGCGATCGTTTCTGCCCGTCTGGCATTATCTAAAATACATACTAGACTACTTTAGACTACACTATAATCAGATTATCAGTTTGTATTACTCAAACAATGGCCGCGTGTATCTATAATGTCCATTGCTGCATAGGGCAGCAACTACTTTGCATCGCGTGGACCGGGTCAGATCGATCCGGACTCCTTCTTATCTTATCTAAATCTAAGAAAGTCGACTTGTATAACACGCGCGCCCTCAGGATGACTTTCAAGCGGTCCGGGATGCCAAAGATGCGCATCCAGGACAGTCAGGTTATGTTATGTACAAGACTGGATATGGTCTGGAACTGTGTGTATGATGTGCCACTAGCGATATCGTCTTTCCAACCCTGCATCTCAGAAAGCTGATGATCTCCCAACTTTTCTATCTTGTACACTATCCAATGTAGGCCAATACCCCCCACTCCATAGATAGTGTTGTATTGAGTAAGGTCAAACTGCCCCTCTATATATGTTGTGAGGTCATCCCAGATCTCATCCTTCCCAGCCATTGTCCATTTGTTGGGGTGTTTGAGCTTGACTATGAGAAGGGGGTTTCGTTTTTTTCCGGCATGACATACGATGATGTATTCTGGTTTCCATGACTCGATGATCTATAACATAACCTTGGGAAGTGGGGAACCAGTGTGTAAGGATGCCATTATAAGTGACATGGAACTTGTCTTCAGTTGCACCAGGACCAGGCTGTTGGCATACTCGGCTTCATCCTTAATGGTTTGGTTGTATGGCATCATAGTTTGATATAGCTATTGGAAGATGTCAGAATTAAGAGAATTGTGACAATGTGTGGGGAACATACACAATCAAGCATTGGGTTCAATGTCAAGATTATTGACAAAGTCCAGGTGATTAGATGCTAAAGCGATAGGAATGACGTATGTAGTAGTGACGTCATATGCGTTGAAGACACTGCTATGTGTTGGCTAAACACACACCCCGCACCCCAATCAAGGGACCTAATGCAGGACCCTGACCCACACACTTGAAAAGATAATGGCCATGTTGGGGATTGAACCCAAGACCTCTGGACAAGCCAGGTCCGGTGCTCTAATCACTGAGCTACACAACCTCATGAGTAGAAGCTCTTGTGGATCTTAGGTTCATAGTGGTACATAACCTCCTATACTAAGATCATGCAGAGTTGCATTGTGTGGCACCTGACTGTGTCAACACTATAGACATTGAGACAAGTGGAGAACATGGAGTAGAAAAAGAGAAAAGAAAGGGTAGTATACAATGACATCACAGTGAAGTGTAACAGTTGCAGACTGATGATGGGCTGAATGATTGTCGATGAAGTTAAGTTATCATGATGATATATCGCCATCTTATAGTTAGTGTTCTCATGTTCTCATGCTTATTCACTTCCTCCACTCGTTTATGATATTACATCGCTGCCTATTACATTCAGAAACGTACGAGACCGTAAAGGAAGTGAAGTAAATGAAGACAACTAAATTCAGAAGGATTGGGTCTGTCAGATTACCGGTACACCTATAAGGCATTCTTCCTTCACCCTCGTCTTGCCATCAACATCATACGAAAAGATTATGCCTTTGGGCGCAAATACCCTCTTCAAATCCCCATACATGCCCAATACCTCCTTCAAACGCGTGAACTGTGGTGGTACTATCACCGCCATGAGCTCTTTGAAATCGTATACTCTGACACGGGTATCAACGTAGCAGCATAGAAACATGCGATCGAGGCTAGAGGAGTCCTCTAGGCTAACCAGGGAAATGGGCATGGATGCCTCGGATTCGGCATATTGCAGGAATTGTTTGAAGGACGGAACCCCTTCAATACCGTGCTGACATTGATACCTCTCGAGAGCATCCACAACTTCATATCCAATAGCTACAATTGGAAATCCACCCATGGTATAGAGTTGTCAAGAAAACCTTGTGGAGACTATATAGCGAATTGCTACAGTAATAGAGTCAGTAAAGGAATGCTGTAGCTACAAGTGAGAATAGTACTAACCTCAGTCTTTGTGGTAGAAGACTGAGGTGCTAAACTAATGCAGTATCTATCTTATAAATGATTAAACGTGTATAGGGGTTGTTGGTTCAGGCCTGCATCTCCGCTATCTAGCGTGCTGGCCGCTATTCTAACAAAAACCTTTACTAATTGAAATGCTTACCTGAGTTAGGGGCCACCTCCCCCGGTACCCCCACCAGGTCGCGCTCCCGCGCGTCCTCTCGGGCGGAACCCTACCCTTCCCGTTCGTCCTCAACCGCCCCACGTGGCACTGAGCGCAGACGCCACGCTGGCCCTTCTGGCGAGATAGGCGCGTCGCAATCGGAGGAAGAGCCCATAGCTCACCCAACTCTCCCCCACCACTGACATCCCTAAAGTGGTAATATTGTCACACGACTGTGATTTGTAATAGTATTTATTTTAAAAAGGAAGTTATCGTTAAATATTTATTTTAAAAAGGAAAGTTATCAAAACATCATTACAAATCAAAGTCATGTGACATGTAGACAACGTTTCAACCTAGCTCATGCGACGACCTCACCCCCCTCACCTTCCCTCACGCACTCCTCCACTGCCCCCTCTACTCCGACCGTTGACAGGATCTCCAATTCCTACCTGACTGGGCTCTGGAACTTGACCCACCTCCATGGCACATACTCTTCACTTGCAAACCTTACATTGAGGATTTGCTCACCTTTATCCAGGACATGTGGGCCTTCACAAGGCCTCCTTCAGTGAGATGACCTTGTGAGCTGGATTAAGTCTGAGTTGGACATTGGGTAGTATGGGTAAGTTCACCTTTCTTCTCCAACACACAGGCTCTCTTCCCCTCTCCACCCCTTCTCTATTACACACTGTCTCATTTCCCTCTACCAAGAGGTTTCACACATGGTGGTTCCCACCCTTCTCTCATGTTCACAACAGTAGTTACTATGTACTGGTAGTAGCTGCATGATTTGGGCAATGCCCTGAAGTGTGAATAAAATTGATTTCAAAAAAGAAAAAAACCTAATAGTGAAAATGCTTAACATCCTCTCTCTTCCTGTCCATGCAATGGACAATAACACTCCTGCTACAAAAAAATGTTCCAAGGCATGGTGTAAAAATCTTGTACCTTTACAATTACTGCACAAGACTTGTGACCACTGTTGAAAGTGAGATAGGAAAAACAAGAAGGCCCAAAGATGTTACAATCAGGGCCCAGTGTCCTGGATGCGCATTTTGCCATCCCGGACCGATTGAAAACCATCCTGAGGGCATCACGCGATTGCGTGTCTTGCAGAGTCGATCTTCTTTAACTTAGATAAGATAAGGAGGAGTTCGGACCGATCTGACCCGGTCCACGCGATGCGAAGTAGTCGCTGCCCTATGCAGCAATGGACACTGATAGATACACGCGGCCATTGTTTGAGTAATACAGATTGACGATTTGATTATAGAGTGATCTAAAGTAGTCTAGTATGTATTTTAGATAATGCCAGACCGGCAGAAACGATCGCGCGTTAGTAAACAAGATTTACATCGCACGCTCGATCGGCTTTGGTATTTCGTAGGATAGTACTAGAATGTATTTAAAGACACCCTGTAGCACGCTGCAGACCCCATCTTGTCCTCTTGGGGCTGTAGGTGCGGTTTATCTTTGTATTTACTCAGGCCCAGCTGATCTTGTCCTCTTGGGGCTGTAGGCTCTTAGCAAAGTTCAATATAGGTCTATTCTTGCTGCATAAGCAAGGCAGAGTCCTCTGACTGCTTCAAGCCTTACGCGTGCATTAATCTCCGCGTTCTGGGCAGCTTTCCGACTAGGATATTTTCACCTCTGAGTTACCACGATCTCTACATCTTATCTAATCTTACATAGCAAGCGCGGGATAGAAGCACCCGTTACATTAGGACAAGATCCTCAACTTCGCGTTCTCCCTCACGACAGGGCCGACGCGCTCACTAACAGCCAGACAGTCTTAGAGTAGTGACCCCCTGGGGTGGTGCCGGTGAGGTGCTTACTGTGTCAAGCCAATAATTCATAGCCTGCGTGGTGATCTCTGAAGCCCGAGTAGCGGTGACAGAGCTTGCTTGGTCATTAAGGGGTGTTATCGCGGGATCGCATGCATCCTGATCACTGGTGCGGGATCTTCTACCAAGGAGTGTAAAACCCGGTCAGACAAAGGGGCCCCGCGAGAGCGGTGACAGGCACAGGGAGGAGGCCGAACTGAACCATTTTAGGAAGCTCTTGGGCTCGTGTCCCCTGAGTGAAGAGGCAGGCAACAGGTCGAGAAGACTGAGCCAGACAGCCTTGGGCAACGCTACTTTCTCATTTCATTTTCTTGGTACGATCGTCATCGCCGCTGCATCGGGTCCGGATCTTTGAATCCGAGATCTATTGGCCAGCTTGATCGATCTACCCTTTCCTCCTGTGCTTAGCGTTGCGCGGCACTTGTATCTTTGCTGTTAGTCCCCCAGATTTTTTCGGACTGGCTTCTAGGAGAGAAGTCCACCCCCACACACATTACCGACCGTATTCGGTTTCACGCTCACGCGCGCGATCGCGCATTGCTTCAGCTTCTCGAGCATCCTCACGCTCTCCCTCTCCCATTTCTATTCACTCTCCTGAGACCCAACGTAGAGGTAGACAGACAACTAGACAGTTAGATCAACGACCCAGGACAGCTACAGTCAGTGGACTTGTACTTGCACCCGCAAACGAGCCACTTCCTAGTCAGACTACTCCTGAATCGACTACTCCTGTCCCAGAGAGTTCTAGTGTTTCCGCCCCTACTCCACAAATTCAAAGTCCAGAAATGTCCGCACCCACCGCATCCACTTCCGCCTCTACCCTCTCCCGCGATGATGTTAACCGAGCGCTCCACGACATGGCGGTCACTGTTAGGGATTTAGCCCGAGATGTGCAAACGCTGACGCAACACCAGGCACAAGCTTCGGCATCTCCACCTCAGCACACCCTTGCTACTGGGAAGGATTCTACAGTAGCGCGCCCTGCGTCTTGGGATGGCAAGGGGACTTCAGCGGACGCGCGCCATTTTCTGGCAGCTTACCATAATTGGGCTTGCGCACAGAAGAACAGTCTTAATGATTACAACGTGCAAACCCAAAAGTGGATTAGGAGAGACTCTGATTGGATCTTATCCGTTCTCAATCTTCTAGCCGGAGATGCCCGGACTTGGGCTCTGCCGCATTTAGAAGAATTGAAGGCCGGGAGGATCCCCTTTAACCAAAGATGGGATAATTTTGAAAAGACATTCACAGAGCGATTTATTCCTTACGATATAGGGGAGGCTGCGCAAGAAGCGTTGAAGAAACTCAGACAGGGCAAGAATTCGGTTGCTGAGTACAAGGCTCGCTTTGATGAGCACTCAGCTCAAACTGGCTGGTCTGCGACCGATCTGAAGACTCGATTCTATGACGGGTTGACAGATAAGATCAAGGACATCTTGGCCCTCATGCCGACTACTCCTGCGACGCTAGAAGAGCTCGTCACCGCCGCAAATAAAATCGACGTGCGACAGAGACAACGCGATGCAGAGAAAAGAGGGGTGATTACCACACAAACCCAAACTCAGACTACGCGCGATCCCAATGCTATGGAGGTCGACGCTTCGAAGACTCAGTCAGGGGCTGGTACTAAGACGCTGCGCCAGTACATGCTGACTGATCTCAAAGGTAAATGCAAGGGTTGTGGGACCACCGCTCACGAGTATAAGCAGGGAAATCACGAGCGCGAGATTTGCAATTATTGTGGGAAGACAGGACACCGAGCTAATGTTTGTTATGATAAGTGGTTGGGTAAACCCAAAAAAGCAAAAGTTGCTGCCAGCACAGAAGCGGCGGCAAGTTCAAGTACGAGTGTCTCGGTGCCGTCAGACACCTCAGCCATTCAAAAGGAGAAAGCTGATTTGAAGGCGCAGGTAGAATCACTACGGAAAGAAATGGAGGCGTTGAAGGCGTCTTTTTAGAAACTGTCTCAGTTCCAGCTGCGACTGAGGCAGCATGTGTAAATAGTGTGTTTATTGATTCTGATTCCAATGTATTTACGAGCGTTCAAGAAGTTACTGATACAACTGTCTGTGAAACGGTCTCTGTAAATAGTGTAAATAATTGTGTAATCGCGTCAGATTCGGTCTCGCAGAAAATTAAAAACGTTTTCATTGATGAGGCTGATTACTTAGATAAGATAACTGCATGTATTTTACCTGAGACGAAGCACGATACTCAGCATTTCCATATTTACGTTACATTGAGAGGAAGAAACCACCTATACACGACAGCAGCTATGGTAGATTCAGGGGCTACTGCACTGTTCCTGGACGAGAAATTCGCTCAGCACCGGAAGATGCTTCAAATCCCACTCGATCACCCCATAAAAATTCATAATATTGACGGGACGCACAATCGAGCAGGGGATATCACGCATTATGTATCGCTAGCAATTATAATAGGCCAACGAGAGGAGAGCCACCGTTTCCTGGTCACAGACTTAGGACCAGAGAAAATTATATTGGGGCTTCCTTGGCTGCGACGTAACAACCCAAGCATCGACTGGAGCAAGGGTGAACTGATGATCGACTCCGAGAGCGGGATCGCTGAGGAGATCGGATCTGTCGAACGCATATCGGCTAGCCGTATGGAGCACCGATCACTGTGTCGAACCGGAGTCCTGGAGACGCTGTCCGATCAAGTCTGGTGTCTAGCCGGCTATACATATTCACAGCAAATAGCCGAGCGTGAGAACCTGAAAAGGGGCAGTAGATCTTTTGAGGAGATGGTACCCTCGCAGTACCAGGACTTCGCGAAAGTTTTCTCCGAGGAGGAATCACAGAGACTCCCTCAGCATCAACCATGGGATCATGAAATAGATTTAGAACCAGGCGCTAAGACGCACTGGAAGACTAAGATCTACCCCATGGCACCGAACGAGCAAGCGGAGTTAGACAAATTTATTGACGAACACTTACGAAAGGGATACATTGTACCATCTAAGTCACCGATGGCCGTCCCCGTGTTCTTCCTGAAAAAGAAGGACGGGAAATTAAGACTTATACAGGATTACCGTCCTCTTAACAAAATTACAATTAAAAACCGTTATCCGCTACCGCTTGCTGCGGACATCATTAACCGGCTGAAAGATGCTAAGATCTTCACCAAATTCGATGTCAGATGGGGATATCACAACGTCAGAATTAAGGAAGGGGACGAATACAAGGCGGCCTTTGCTACTAACCGTGGATTATACGAACCGCGCGTTATGTACTTCGGTTTGACCAACAGTCCTGCCACCTTCCAGGCGTTGATGAATTCAGTCTTCGCTGACATGATTGCGAGAGGAGAGGTCGCAGTATACATGGATGATATACTGATATTTTCATCTAACTTGGAGAAACATCGGAAAGACGTGCGTAAAGTACTTAGCCGTCTCCAAGAGTATGACCTTTTCCTCAAGCCTGAGAAATGCGAATTTGAGAGAGATCAAATGGAGTATCTCGGGATGATTATCCGTCCCGGAGAGGTCAGGATGGACCCTGCCAAGGTCCAAGCGGTCAGAGAGTGGCCGATCCCACAGAATTTGAAGGACGTTCGCGCCTTCGTGGGATTCGCTAACTTCTATCGACGCTTCATTAAGGACTTTGCTGGTATAGCACGTCCTTACATGACCTGACTAAGAAAATATCCCATGGCAATGGGGCGATGCGGAGATGAACGCGTTCGCAGCGCTGAAGGCACGCTTCATAGAAAAGCCAATATTAGCAGTCTATGATAGCGAGAGGCCAACGCGCTTGGAGACGGACGCTTCCGGATTGCTACCGGTGGAATACTGTCGCAGAAACACGACGACGAGCTATGGCACCCAGTCGCATTCCGATCCGAAGCAATGTCGGACGCGGAACGTAACTATGAGATTTACGACCGGGAAATGCTCGCATTGATCCGAGCACTGGAGGATTGGCGACACTTCCTTGAAGGACTATCTACCTTTGAGGTTGTAACTGATCACAAGAATATGGAATGGTGGGCTAGCATGCGCGACTTAACACGACGTCAAGCGCGCTGGGCCCTGTACCTCAGTAGATTCAACTTTGTGATTAGATACAAGAAGGGATCAGCAATGCAAGCTGATGCTCTTAGCCGATTCCCTACGGATCGCGTGTATGACAGTGAGGACAACCGTCAGGTACAAGTCCTCAAGCCGGAACAGTTTCTCCGGGCCGCACGTACCCATTACAAGCCAGAGAGCTCTCCTCTCACAGATCGCATCAGAGCAGCAGGCGCACGCGAAGCGGAAGTCATAGAGGGGTTGAAATCCCTATCCGGATCCGCTCCGCGCGTTCTTACTGATGGCGTTTCTCACTGGGAGGAGGAAGACGGTCTCGTTTATTACAAGGGAAAACTTTATGTACCCAATGTACCGGATCTCAGAAAAGATATCATTAAACAGTGTCATGATTCGGTTACTGCAGGACATCCCGGTAAAAATGGGACTATAGAACTTGTCAGCCGTTATTATTGGTGGCCGTGTATGTCTACATACATCGCCAAGTACGTAGAGGGCTGCGATTGCTGTCAACGCTACAGGATCGACCAGCACCCTACAGCGCCTATACAGCCGCACGAAGTACCGGAGGGACCCTGGCAGATCATTGGCGTTGATCTGATCACTGGGCTTCCTTCTTCACAAGGGAAAGACGCAATCTTAACGATAGTGGACCACTATACGAAACAAGTCCACTTCTTCCCTGTGACCAGCGGCATCACGGCAGATGGCGTAGGGCAGATCTACTATAACGAGATCTTCCCGCTGCATGGGATCCCTAAGTCTATCGTCAGCGACAGGGGACCACAGTTTGCAGCACGGACAATGCGGGCCGCTTTAAAGCGCCTGGGAATAGATAGTAGTTTGACCACAGCGTATCATCCTCAAGCTAACGGACAGGCAGAACGCAAAAACCAAGAGATAGAACAGTATTTGCGTATGTTCGTAGATAAGCGTCAGGATGATTGGATCGAACTACTACCCACTGCGGAATTCGTGTTAAATGCGAGATTGACATCCGCGACCGGCCACACACCCTTTGAATTACTCTACGGGTACACGCCGGACTTCACGATTCCAGCTGGGCGCCCTACAGGCATTCCCAGTTTAGACAAGCGACTTCAACAGCTCCGTCTTGCCAGGACAGATGCTGAGGCAGCGCTGCGACTTAGCAAAGAACGCATGATCGCCGGGCCGGGTTACCGCCAATCTTATCGCTTCAGCACAGGCGATATGGTATGGCTCCAAGCCAAGAACATTAAGATACACCAACCTTCTCAGAAATTAGGGCCGAAACAGATGGGTCCATTTAAGATTATGAGAAGATTGGCGATCTTGATTATCGGTTGGAACTCCCGGCAGCGCTGAGAATCCACAATGTATTCCATGTGGATCGCCTTAGTCCCTACAAAGGCAACGACGTTAATGGACTTATGCCGCCACCGCCTGACCCTGTACTGGTCGAGGGCGAGGAAAAGTATGAGGTTGACCATATTCGCGATGCGAAACTGTTTGGTCGAACACTCAAATTCCTTGTGCGGTGGAAAGGATACGGCGAAGGGGAGGACTCATGGGAGCTGGCTAGAAACTTCAAGCTCGCTCAGAAGGCTGTCAGAGACTTTTACGCTCGACACCCTGGTGCGCCACGGAAGATAGCCACGCTCGCCTTCACGTCTGCTCCATGGCAATCGCCACTTTATTTCACTGAGGCTTGCGAGGACGCAACGCCCTGAGAAGGGGGGTACTGTCCTGGATGCGCATTTTTGCCATCCCGGACCGATTGAAAACCATCCTGAGGGCATCACGCGATTGCGTGTCTTGCAGAGTCGATCTTCTTTAACTTAGATAAGATAAGGAGGAGTTCGGACCGATCTGACCCGGTCCACGCGATGCGAAGTAGTCGCTGCCCTATGCAGCAATGGACACTGATAGATACACGCGGCCATTGTTTGAGTAATACAGATTGACGATTTGATTATAGAGTGATCTAAAGTAGTCTAGTATGTATTTTAGATAATGCCAGACCGGCAGAAACGATCGCGCGTTAGTAAACAAGATTTACATCGCACGCTCGATCGGCTTTGGTATTTCGTAGGATAGTACTAGAATGTATTTAAAGACACCCTGTAGCACGCTGCAGACCCCATCTTGTCCTCTTGGGGCTGTAGGTGCGGTTTATCTTTGTATTTACTCAGGCCCAGCTGATCTTGTCCTCTTGGGCTGTAGGCTCTTAGCAAAGTTCAATATAGGTCTATTCTTGCTGCATAAGCAAGGCAGAGTCCTCTGACTGCTTCAAGCCTTACGCGTGCATTAATCTCCGCGTTCTGGGCAGCTTTCCGACTAGGATATTTTCACCTCTGAGTTACCACGATCTCTACATCTTATCTAATCTTACATAGCAAGCGCGGGATAGAAGCACCCGTTACACCCAGCAGCCCTATTTTCTTTACCCTCCCCAACAGGGACCCTACTCGCCCACCAACGCTACATTTCCTCATTATGTCTCCCTCTTGGGATCCCTCACATGCATTGCTCCCATCCCCGTGACCACTGTTTGGACTTGTGTACTTACTATTTACTTATGATTGTCTTCTTTATCTCCTTATCTCTACGACTGGACACTTACTTAATCCCCTATCAGAAGCCCAGCTTTACGCCCTACGCTTTCGTATATTTGGGCCCACCTGACTCCACATTCCTTATCTTCTGGATGCCTGCTCGATTACGTATATAAGTCCGCTGTAGCTATGCTGTAGACCTTAGACTCGACTTATTGAATCCATTGGTGCTTGTCTTCTGGACATCCCCTTTGAAATCTCTGACTCAACTGTCTCAAGTGCTTTTGGCACTTTCCACTCAACATCGTCATAGGGAACAGCCCCTTTGACTTTGACTCGTCCCACCTATACTCCAAGAGACCCCATTGGTCCCTTACCTGATCACGAACAGCACGCTGTCACACAAGTCGTGTGGAACATCCCACACCAGACATAACATCAAGTCGAGTCTCCTCCCATCATGGCTTCTTCCAGCTGCAGTCAGACCTTGTTCAAAGAAGAGCTCATTGAATGCAGAGACGAGAATAATCTTTCACAACAGACACTTGGCTCTGCCATCTGGAAAGACTTTGAATCTGAGTTTGGATACTACGTCTATCACGATGGAAGATACCAACCGGTAGAATATGACAATGAAAAGAGAGTTTGGTATCGTATCTGATACTTGGAACGATGACACTCTTGGGTCACTATGGGACCTGCCCTGTTGGAATTTGGATTAGGGCCATGGAGGGAAAACCCCCCCACCATTATTACTGACTCTGAAGAAGAGTATGTAGAACAAGAACAAAGTGACAACACACCACCATTAGCTGTTGCTACCGTGGTTGCACCAGAGTTTACTACAATCAGAGCCCCTGCATTAGTAACTCCCCAGATATCTACATGATCCACTGATACCATCCATCCCACCATCATGTCCACAATTGCCGCACAACTTCCTGACCCCACTCCCAACCCTCCACCTCCTCCTACCATGACTGCCCCCAACATCCCACCCCCATCAGGACGGCTCTCAGGAGTATTACCCCAAACCTTCACAGGGGATTGCTCCCAGAGCAAGAAATTCATGTTGGAGTTTACTATGTTCAAAAACTTCAACCATGACGTCCCACAGATCGTCAACCCCTTCCAGCACACCAACCTCTTCCTTTCCCTTATTAGAGGCGACGCGGTGGATGATTGGACAATGGAGCAGCTGGAGTGGCTGAATGAGCAAGTCGAGAGTGGACGTTGTACCACAAGCAAAGGCCTATGGGAGACTATTGCCCAAAGATTTAAAGATGCGTTCATGGATGGACAAGCAAAGCAGAAAGCAGCAAGAGAGTTGAAATCGCTAAAAATGGAAAAAGGAGAGCTCGATGCCTATGTGGCAAAGTTCAGAAGCCTGGCGAATCGAGCAGGATATGATACCAACAAAGAGGCCACTCTGGACCTCTTCTCCCAGGGTCTGCCAAACCCCCTTGTCAAAAACATCATCCAATTCCATCACCCACAGGATTGGGATGCATGGGTTGATGCTGCACGAAGGCAACAACAAGATTATTTAGACTTCCAAACATGCTTTGGGGTTGATACAAAGAAGGGAAAGACTTGAGACCAGTGGAAGGCAGCATTCGGAGTTAAACCAACGCACGCTGCACAGAGGGACCCAAATGCAATGGATACCTCTGCTGATAGAGTATGAGCAAGGGCCGTACTCACAGAAGATGAACGACTGGCACTTATGAAAGAAGGGTGATGCTTCCACTGCAAGGCTCAAGGGCATATGTCCCGAGATTGCCCGAAGAAGGGTGCGCAAGTTGCAGAAGCCACCACAACCGCTGTAGCTCCCATTCACAACAACCCACCTACTGTAGACAAAAGAACCAAGGAGGAAAAGGCCCAAGACATATGGGCAAAAATGATGAAGGAAAGTGAGGAAGTATGTGCCATCCTGGTGGAAAAGGCATTTGCGAAGAAGGATTTTTGTTAAGCTCTACCCCATCAGCCTGGGCGCGAGCACTCCATGTCACCTCTGTGTATACTAGTCGATTCAAATCATTAAAAATACCAGTACATTTTGAGACTACACTGTGCAGAGCCAATCTGCGGTGAGTGCGAGGCAAAGTGTTCCCTAGATGGTGAGAGAGATAGAGAAGGAAAGGAGAGAACGCGCTCTTTGAGCTAACTGATCAAATGCAGACGTAATGTGTGTGAACTGAGATAATTGCTGCTTGTAGGTTCCGTTTGACCTGTGCGCATATGTCGTCGAGAAGTTCTTTTCAGCGCAAAGAAAAAGAGAGAGAGAGAGAGCTAGATTGTGTGTTCGCTGGACTACTACAAGCATTTGTAGATACCTTTATATACTTGTGGAAAGTCCAGATTTGTGGTGTATAGTAAGCAAGCCTTAGAGAGTGACTTGAACAAAGACCAAGTGAAGACCATGCAATAAAGACGGTGAGGTGAAGATGGCGAGGTGAAAACTTTGACAATAAAGACGGGGAGGTAACAAGAGGGTATAAAGAATGGACGGGCAGGCGGCCCAGAAAGTGCACGACCTATGTACTGATAAGGGAGATATTCGTCGAATGCTCGCACCTTGCATTAATCGCTTTGTAGTATAGTAAGATGGTTTTCTAAACTAAGATCGAATAAAAGTCAGAAGTTTTCTTAGTTCAGGGCTCATAATGAAAGAGAAAAATGAGTGTAACCAAGAGTGGCGACAGCTAACAGTTTCATGCTCAACGCCTGAGCCATCCTTACAACACAGAGGACGGCTGACTGAGACATTTTAGTGGACTCCGGAGCCACAGACAATTTCATCAGTCCGCAACTGATCAAGACCTTGGGTTTGGGGATGCTTGCACTCCCCCAAGAAAAGAATATCTGGAATATTGATGGAACGGCCAATCATGCTGGAAAGATCACACACTATACCAACCTGAATGTCCAGGTTGGAGAGGCGACAAAGATCATTTGCTTTCTGATCACTGACTTAGGAGGCGAAGATCTCATCTTGGGATATCCATGGCTGGCTGCATTCACACCCAGGATTAATTGGGCTGATGCAACAATGGACAAGGACTCTTATCCAACCATTATCACATCACTTGGCTATGACTACACAGTCAGGCATTCAGCAGTAAAGGCCATGAAGATGGATGGAGAGGAAGATCAAGGTTTTGGTTATGTCACGAAGGCATCAGAATTGGCCCAAAAAGCAATACAAGGGCAGACAGAAAAGACTTACAGTGATATAGTGCCATGCACCTACCACTGGCATTGGAAGGTGTTCTCTGAAGAGGAGTCCCAATGCTTCCCCCTGCGCGGCCCTGGGACCATGCTATCGACTTCCTGCCTGATACACCAGCAGCAATAGATTGCAAAATCTACCCACTGTCCCAGTCCGAACAGGTGGCACTTACAGAATTCCTCAAGGAACATCTGGCAAAGGGATATATCCATCCATCCAAATCACCCTATGCCTCTCCCTTCTTCTTTATCAAAAAGAAGGATGGCAAACTGCAACCAGTTCAGGATTACCGACGGATCAACACTTACACTGTGAAAAATGCTTACCCCTTGCCCCTTATCCCTGAACTCATTGACACTATGAGAGACAAGTCCCTCTTCTCAAAAATGGATGTATGTTGGGGTTACAACAACGTTAGAATCAAAGAAGGGGATCAATGCAAGGCAGCATTTAAAACGAACCAAGGACTGTTTGAACCAAATGTCATGTTCTTTGGATTAACAAATTCACTGGCAACATTCCAAGCCATGATGAACCACATCTTTTGCGATCTTATTCTTACTGGCAAAGTAGTGGTCTATATGGACAATATTTTGGTCGCAACCACCGACAACCTAGACTACCACCGAGAGCGGGTACACCAGGTACTGGATCTCTTACATGAACATGACCTGTACTTAAAACCAGCCAAATGTTCATTTGAGCAACGAAGTGTCGAATATCTTGGGGTCATCCTGGAAGGGGGATGGGTGTGCATGGATCCCATTAAAGTACAGGGGATCCGAGAATGGCCTACACCAACCTGTGTCAAAGACGTCCGCTCATTCATCAGATTTTGCAACTTCTATCGGTGTTTTGTCAAAGGATTCTCAGGTATTGCATGACCATTAAATGATCTCCTGAAAAAGGATATACCATGGCACTGGGGTACAGCACAACAGCAGGTGTTCGAACAGATCAGGGACCTGGTTGGCTCAGAACCAGTACTCATTCAGCCTGACCTGAGTTGTCCCTTTGAATTAGAGGTGGACGCCTCCCACTTCACAAATGGAGCAGTGTTGTACCAGAAGGATGCTGTGCAAGTGCTGCACCCAGTGGCATACTACTCAGAAACCTTCTCCCCAGCTGAATGAAATTATGACATCTGGGACAGAGAGCTACTGGCCATAGTCAAGGCATTGTGGCACTGGCAACCCTATCTAGCAGGAGCCCCTCATAAGACCATCATCTATACCAACCACTCCAATTTGCTATACTGGAAAGAACCCCACAAGATCAGTCGACGCGTGGCACGGGAAGTCCTGGAGTTAGAAGAGTATAACTTCACTCTAAAGCACATCGCCGGGAGTCGAAATGCACGAGCAGATGCATTGTCACGAAGGCCGGATATGCATACAGGGGAAGACGACAATGATAACATCACAATTCTTCCAGAAGAAGTATTCACAAGAACCACCATTGTCAGCCTTCATGACATGGACCTATGGGCACAAGTTTCACAAAATATGAACCCTGCACTCTGCCACTCATGGGCCAATGCACATAACTTGAAAGAAATCAATGGCCTCTGGTGGAAAGACGGCGACCAACTCATTGTCACCAGTGGTGACAACATTAAGAGGGGGGTGATTCATTTTCACCACAACCTCCCTTCTGCTGGCCACCCTGGCATTGCCAATACCTATGCCCTTGCCAAGTGAGACTATTGGTGGCCCAACATGAAAAAGGACATTGAAAACTATGTCAAAGGATGTGCAGCATGTCAGGCAAACAAGGTGAACACACACCCAAAAGTCCCACCACTACATCCTATCACACCCATCACATCGACCCCATTCCAGACCATTGCTATGGACTTCATAGTCAAACTCCCTGAATCAGAAGGATTTGACTCCATCCTCATGATCACCGATCATGACTGCTCCAAAGCGGCCCTCTTCATACCCTGCAGGGAAACTATTACAGCAGAAGGAGTGGCAAAACTGTACCTGGACCATGTTTACCACCATTATGGACTCCCGAACAAAATCATATCCAACTGGGACACCCGCTTTACATCGACATTTGCAAGGGCTATATGCAAGACATTAGAATCACACAGAATATATCTACGGCATATCACCCACAGACTGATGGACAGTCAGATCGAACGAATCAATGGTTAGAACAGTACCTCTGATTCTGGTGTAACAGGCGACAAGATGACTGGGCAAAGTGGCTCTCCACTGCAGAGTTCGCTCACAACTCATGGCCCAATGGGACGATGAAAGCCACTCCCTTCTCCCTTATCATGGGTTGGACCCCACACACCACATGGACCGATAAGCCTATCAATGTCCCATCAGTGACCCAGCGAATCGACCAATGGAAAGAACTGCACCAATCAGCCAATGAAAACCTACTGAAGGTGCAACAGCTTCTATCTGCACAGCCAAGCACATTCACACCTTATCAGACCAATGACTGGGTATGGCTCAAGGGGAGGAACATTCATACATCACACCCTATGGCCAAATTAGCACCCCAATGTCACGGACCCTTCCAGATCAAACAGAAGCTGTCGGATATATCTTACGAATTGCAACTGCCCCTGCAATGGAAGATCCACCCCATCTTCCATGCTAAGCTTCTAACCCCATACAAGGAGACTTCAATTCATGGGGAGAATTTCCCAAGACCCCCACCTGACCTTATCGACGGAGAAGCGGAATGGGAAGTGGAGCGCATCCTAGATTCAGCCCGAAAAGGCCATGGGCGCAGACTACACTACCTAATTAAGTGGAAGGGATTCCCTGACTCCGACAGTTTGTGGGAACCTGCCAGGGATATCTTTGCACCAGTCCTTATCAAGGAGTTCCACTTATGACATCCTCAGGCACACGGAGGAAGTTAAATAGCAGCAACTCATGACCCACTCCACTCCCCAGAACAACACTCCACCAGCAATGTCCTATTCACAACCAACATGTCTTCCTCTTTCATTGCTGCCTCTGCTGCCATCGACGCCTTTGCTGCCACTACTGTGGTCATAGAGGCTTTTCCTTCTGCTCACCCCTCCACTCGTCCCTCTTCCCCCATCGACTACGAAGCTGCTGAAGCACGAGTCAAGACCCAGTCGCCCAATCCCAATGATGACTTCACCCATTCTGAAGAACCTCACCCAAACAACCTCCTCGACATGGAGCAAGATGACGATGTGCCCGAATTCCCCTTTTTTGCCAACAACCCAAACTCCTCCATGTATTTCCCTCTCAAGATTACCATGGCCAATGGAGAAAAAGCCATAGCTAAGTACATATTCTACACCAATGGAGGAATGGACATTGCAGGGTGCATGAAAAAGGATGGGCTTGTTTATGGGGCCCCAGTGTACCTGGAAGAGTGATACATGGGTTGTCTCCACCACACGATGAGTGACGAACAGTTGGGGCACCTCGCAGCTGACAACCCTTGAGCATTTGCGATCGACGAGGTATTGAACAACATGTGACTTCTGCGTCTCAAGGCCGAAGTAATGAGACTGCGGAAAACCCTCACGCTTCACACCACGCTCAATACCCAGTACAAAGAATATGCAAAACAAATGACAAGGCTCACAAGAGGGATGTTCCAGGTAGAGCAGGAGTTGACAGAGATTCGGAAAAGGCTGGAGATAGGGGATGCATATCAGACAATTGCTGAGAGGTACGCAGATACCTACGCTCGACCCCTCCCCCATGATTGCTAGGAGCAGCACCACAATTGCTGCCAAACCGATTTGAGATGCCACGTATGCACGAAAACCCCTGAGGAGAGACTTGCTGGCGATGTGACAGCAAGTACCACATTAGCTGGAATTGCCCCCTCAACTGCAAATGGTGCCACCACTGCTGAAGCAATCTACACTGGAGTCAGTTCTGCATTTTCTGATGTCTCGGTGTTGCTCCCACCATTGTCAATCCATCGGGCTGGTGTGGAAAGTGTCTGCAACACAATGTGGGACATCATGAGCTCAACTGTCCAGTCTACAACCTGTGTCACCAATGCAGGCGATGTGGCCTGTATGGATTTCTGCGCACACACCAATGCGCAGCAGACAAAATGTACACTGTAGGGGATTGAAACCTTGCAGATGATTATGTGGATTTGGTACAGGATGACGATGGTGTGCGTTTCTAGCTGGGTCAGCTCGAACCAGAAAGGAGGGTGATGTTACGATCAGGGCCCAGCAGCCCTATTTTCTTTACCCTCCCCAACAGGGACCCTACTTGCCCACCAACACTACATTTCCTCATTACATCTCCCTCTTGGGATCCCTCACATGCATTGCTCCATCCCCATGACCACTGTTTGGACTTGTGTACTTACTATTTACTTATGATTGTCTTCTTTATCTCCTTATCTCTACAACCAGACACTTACTTAATCCCCTATCAGAAGCCTGGCTTTATGCCCTATGCTTTGTATATTTGGGCCCACATGACTCTGAGATAGCTTATCTATAGACACCCATCTGATTACATATATAAGTCCACCATGGCTACACTGTAAGCTTCAGACTTGACTTATTGAATCCATTGGTGCTTGTCTTCTGGACATCCCCTTTGAAATCTCTGACTCAACTGTCTCAAGTGCTTTTGGCACTTTCCGCTCAACATCGTCATAGGGAACAGCCCTTTGACTTTGACTCATCCCACCTATACTCCAAGAGACCCCATTGGTCCTTACCTGATCACAAATGGCACACTGTCACACAAGTCATGTGGAATGTCCCACACCAGACATAACAAAAGAGTTCATGAGAGTGTGAAAACATGTGAGAACACCAAGGTTCTTATCTAATCCTTATCTGATCTTATTCCTGTTGAACCAGAGTACCAGTACAGAGCTACTGGAGATTGGTCTGACATAAGATTGTGATCATGTGTTTCAGAGATAATGCAGCCAATCACAATCACTTAGATACTGTTGAACCAGAGTACCTGGTACAGAGATACCGGGATAGTGGTCTGACATTATTGTGATCACATTTAGATAACATTAATTGATGAGATCAAAACATGTTTCACATTAATTAGATAACTGAGTATAAATATCTCAGATTGATCATGTGATTTGATCACATTCATTAACAAGCGAGATAACGCATTTGTTTTACTTTAGATTAGTAGCTGATAATAGTACATCTAAAAATGTATATAAAGTCACTAAAACTGCTATAGATGAAGCAGTTGTTATCACATTATTGCAAGCAGCTAAGTCTTTGAATTAACAAGGTGAGATAGATAGTAGTACAGTAGTATCTAGAATATAAGCCTGTGCCATGCCTGTTCCTTCAGGTTATGGGCCCTGGTGGGCATCTTGTGCCTTTAATGGCTGGAACAAATATCCTCTGTGCCTTCAATGGCTGCGATGTTTTTCTGCACCTATGCGGCTGCAAAATAGATGCTACCAGTGAATGCAATGTTCATGCACCTTTAAGGCTGCATAAGGCTACTTAACTCACCATTTGCACCTTTATGGCTGCATTAATGAATTCTAAGAGCCTGGGCCTTTGTTTTGGGTTTTGAGTACCAGTTTGTTGACACAAGACATGTCTGGAGATGCTTCAGGCATCTAAGGATCGCTTAAGCTGTAGATAAGATTAGATTAGGTTCCGGAGTTTCAGACTTTTTACAATATCTTTATTACATTTCTTTCTCACCTTACTCAGCTGATTAGTGATGTACTTAGTAATGCACAGTAAGCACATGATATCTCTTTGGCCAATGGCCTTTATCCCTCATTGTTTATTGTCCAGCACTTGTGGACTTATTCCCAGTGTGCACAGACCATTTCCCCTGGCCCCCATGGGTATATAAGGGTGTCTGTTTTGTCTCTTACACTTCAGAGTTCCTTCTACCTCTGAAGTGTAAGTCCCATTTATAGTGTTTAAAAGTCTGGTCCAGTCTGGTTTTTTCAATAAATTTCATGTGGACCAGACCGGCAACTGGTCTATAGTAACTCAAATATAGACCAACTGCAGACCAGACTTCTTAGGACCAGTCTATAGTGGTTCACTTTCGGTCCAACAACCAGTTCCAACCAGTTCTCACATGACCAGTTCAGAACTGGTCAGAGGTTGGTTCCCAGACACTGGCAATTCTTGCATTACATTCTGTTATTCCATTTTGACTCCTATTACTATTACTGTACAAATTTTTCATTTCTCCATCATTTTCACTAGTATACAAGCACAACTTCATGATGTTTTAAAAGGACTCCTATTGTAGCATAAATTGTATAAAAAACCTATAAGAGTACTTGTATCAACAACAGAGTCTTGCTTTGCTTCCACTTCCACCTCTCACGCATCCCTGCTCATCTTCTTTTGCATCTATAATTGCATAGTAGTCAGGACACTTGTAGGGAGAACCATCAATACAGGACAGATAAGAGTTGGGGAGGGCATGAACAATGTATATCTTCCATAAATCAGTTTCTGGACATTATAACAAAGTTTTCAGATGAAGTAGAGATGGGATGGAAATTATATACCCGGGTCATTGACAAGTGTGAGCAATTCCTCTGTGCTAACCATAACAATTGGAAGCTGTGACAGTATGGAAAGTATGCCCTGGGTGACATTCCCATTGCTTGAAATCCATTTTGTGAGACCTAGGCAGCTGCTCAGCACTAATTCACTTACCCTGTGACACCAAAGACCATTGGCCTGAACTTTTCAGAGTGCCATGTTCAGCAACTTGGCTTCCAATATACCTTAGTTGAGCATGGTGAGTGTCAAGATATGGTGATGTATGCAGGCAGGGGGCATACTACAAAGACCATTCCACATTAGCTACAAGGGCTAAGGAAGGAAGTGGATACTCATGAGGAATGGAGATGCAACCCCATGTTCCAAGTATTTGTGTGCCATTGCAACAAGTGCCTTGAGTGTTCCAGCAACTAAGAACACATTGATGGGCCTCAGGTAGGATGATACATAGCATCACACACCTCCAGCATGCCACCCAAACACAACTGTCTGCCTGCCATTGCCCATATTGACACGTACAGAATCGATTTCTATGTTCAGTGATGGAGGATGCACACCAGGTCGATGATGAGTAGAAGTAGAAGTGGAAGAAGGGGCGATGATGATGATGATGGGTGACAAGAGGGATGGCGGAGACAGCAAAAGTGTTATCCAATACAGCTTTGCCGAGAGCTTCCATTAACAGTTCAACAGTGATGTCGGTCACGTCCGCATCCATGTCCACTCCCATTCCCACTCTCATGCCCACAATCATCTTGACTGCTGCTGGTTTGTCAGATAATTCACCACCAAGTATGCCATCATCACTATTATTGCCATTGATGATAACTTTTGGTACAGTAAAATCCATCCTCATTGTCAGTTCCGGCTCCAGTGGTGGCTGTGGCTGTGGTGCTTGCCGAGGCTGTGGAGTCATGGCACCCAACTGGATGGCAGAGGCAGGTTGCAGGGAGGAGGAAGGTGAGGATGATGAGTGTTGTTGCTCGCGCTTGTGCCGATACATAGGGTCATCTTCATGTTCCAGTCAAAAGTTCGTAATCTATGAGATGAGCCCTCAATTGTGGAATAAATTCCTTGCTGACAAGCTTTGAGTCAGCATAGTAATCCCCTTCAGCAAGAAACCTCGAAAGTAAAGAAGACACATGTTAGTGAACTGACAGGTAAAGGAAAAGCAGCACCCTGGCCAGTCATGCTATGGCAAGTGGCACAGGTGTGGGTGCATGGTGAAGCTCAGGCGTGAGGGCCTGTATGCATGTGCATGGGGTTGAGGCTGGTGATGGGCATGGCTGTGGTGATTGTGATAGTGGTGATATCGAGGACTTGGTATAGGTTGGTGCACATGTTGATAAGAAGGTTGGTAGTGTGGCTGGTGGTGTGGCAGCACAGGAGTCAAATGGGGCAGAGGTGGCGGACTCTCATGTCCCATACCTGGACCTGGGTGGTGCCAGTGATGGAATGGTGAGGCAGTGCTGGACACCAGATGAGAACCTTGAACTGAAGGTGAATGATGCTTCTAGAAACAGAAAGTGAGATTAATTAAGACATGAATTGTAACAACAACCAATTGAGGGGGATGATAGAGAGGAGCATATGGGGGCAAGAATACTGCCAAGGATGAGGTGGAGGCTTAAGACATGAGCCTCATGATACAAGTCGTGCTCTGGGGAAGAGGGATGGGCAGTGTCTGAGGCGTGGCGCGACTGTAGGAAGGATTGGCGTTAGAGGGGGGTGGGCGAACAGTGGGAGAGATGGATGGATGGCATGGTCAGATGGAGGCCTGGTAAATGAACATGTTAATTGCATCATGTTGCATCCCGACACCATATTGAAGAAGCATACCTTGTTCTGCCTCCCATCGACCTCAAATATTGATACACTTCCATCCCTGTAGATTTCATCCCCTGGTGGATGACATGCCTTGCATTTCAACTACAAAGAAGCATCAGCTTTCCACACATGCCATCAAAAGTGCAAAGGTGTACACCATGCCTCAATGCACCAAACTGACTCTTATTGTACTTCATCCACAAGCATCCATCCGGAATATTCACATACTCTTCTGGGAAGGGTGCATTGTACCACGTCTGAATGTTGTACTCTCCAAAGCGAATGGTGTGTATCTGAAGGCCTGTGAGTGCGCTGTGGCAGGTGAAGGCCAGGAGTCGAAGGTGTGGGAGAGATGGAGCGCACTGAATTCAAAGGCTGTGTTGCGGCTATCATGACATTTGATTGAAGCAGTCGATTTGATGGGCCAGCAATAGGGATCTTGGGGGCTATGGGGGTGGGTTTTGGTTGGGGTGGATTGAGCTTGATCTGAGAGAGTAATAAGGAGTGCAACTTCATTAATCTGATCAAATGATACTCACCTCTGTCGCTTGTCGACTTCGCTCAAACCTGAGCTTGTCTGAATGCATTATCACAGTCTTTGATGTATCTCTGTCCTCAGGGGTGAGAATATCATCAAATAAACCTTTTGCTGGTCCCTTGTCACTGTTGTCCTCATTTTCCTTCCCTTTCCCTTGAGCAGGCAGCCTGAGTCGGACCACCATCCACTGTGGGGGTGACTCAGGGGGGTGTAGTAGTGTGATCTTGAGGTGCAGGCATTTGATAGGTGGTGAATGCTCTACCGCTTTACATGTCAGTGTACATGTGTGCCCTCAAGACAATGCAAGATCAAAGCAATCTACAAAACATATCAGTACATGACACAGCAAGTGCAGAACTTACCACTGAAACTGAGCTTTATGACTCTGGTGCTTCACAACACATCTTCCCATTCCTCCAATGTTTCACTTCTTATTGATCCATTCCACCCAGAGCTATCACTGCAGCTGACAAATGAGTCTTCTATGCCATTGGGACTGGCAATCTTCAAATCAAGGTGCCAAATGGGCTGAAGACCACACCAGTTATTCTCAGAGATGCCTCATACACACTTGAAATTAGACTCACCATTGTATCCATTGGATGTATTGCAAATACTTGTTACTGTTTCCTTTGAAGGCCAGGATTGCAAAATCAAAGATACAAAAGGAGATTGGGCAAAATCAGCATAAGCCCCAATGGGCTGTATGAAGTTGAACACATACACGCAGTGGCAGTTGCACCCGAACCCAAAGTGGATATTCTCATGCTTCACAGACGGCTCAATCTCACATCCAGGCCACAGTCATCAGATAGAAACACAAGCATAATTATATTAGAACGTCTTAACGTTCTACTCTACTGTGATGGCTACTTCTAATCTAATGTAGTCATAATAAAGTTTATTCAACAGTCTACAACCATGTCATCTGCATACTTATCAAATTCAGCAAGCATGGCATCTGCCTCTAAAAGATCCACATAACACTTGAGGTCCACCTCCTCTACCTCAGCCGAGTTCCATGCAGCAAGGTCAGTGATTGTGTTACACCATGTGAACTTCATTATCTGAAGTTCTTCAAATTGTCCTGCACCCAAATGCGAACAGCAGTCCTTGGCAGTTTGTTTACTTGCTGAAAAAAGTTGCTCACAGGGTACAGATGATGCCTGACAGGGGAGGACATCAAGTGCAATCTGTGCAAGTGTCGGAAAAAGCTGGCAATGATCCTGAAATTGTACCTTAGATAGATAGGTAGAAAATCAATGAATTGCCCACAAACCTGCCACCATTCCACAATGTCTGTCTCCTTGGTGACATCTGCAGGAACATCCTTGAGATATTGTCATAGTTCAGCAGCCCACCCTTCATCCCCCTCCTGTGTCAGAAGCATCTGGTGATGTTTGTCAAACTTGGAAAGAAAGGATGTGGTTGGCAAACTTCTGGTACCAGAAGACTCTGGGGTAGTGGTTGGCATCATTACCATTGGTGCTCTAGGTCATGTCTTCCAGTAGGCTTCCATCTGTAAGAGTAGTGTCAGTGGATTTTGGGAAGATATAGGGCATTACACATACCATTGTTTCAAGAATCTTCTGGGCCTCATCTCACCAGTTTTTTGCATCCCAGTTTCCTGCTGCATGATCCTCAGCCTGTTCCTCCTCTCCTCCCCAAGCTAACTTGATGTACTGGAGTTTGTAGTATGGATGGAGAACTATAGGATGGAATTGAATGCTGTGTCACTAAGAGATCTGTTCACATATGTAATGAGAGCACATAGTAAGGTTTCTCGTCAAAGCAAGAATAGTACTTGTTCAGCTTGTTTAGCCCATTGGTAATTGCAGGCCTGTATGCAGCATATTGCACATCATCAGCTTTTGTTTCCCAGGCTGTCTGTAGTTCCTCAATTGCTGGAAGGGCACGCCACAAGGTTGGCTGTCACTTGGGGGATGTTACATCCGGTGCAGGATGTTCTGCACGACTTGTGCGACAGCTCGATTTATGAAGTCAGGTAAGAAACCAATAAGGCTTCTTGGAGTTCGAGTGAGATGAGTCAAAGTCAAAAGGGCTGTTCCTTAAGACGATGTTGAACTGGAAAGTGCCAAAAGCACTGAGACGAAGGAGTTTAAAGGATCAAAGGGGATGTCCAGAAGACAGGCACCGATGTATTCAATAAGTCGAGTCTGAGCTCTACAGTGTAAGCTACAGTGGACTTATATACGTAAGGAAGTGGGCGTCTATCGATAAGGAATCACGGAGTCAAGTGGGCCCAAATATCTGAAAGCGGAGGGCATAAAGCCTGGCTTCTACTGATAGGGAATTAAGTAAGTGTCTGGTCGTATGATAAGGCAATAAGCGATAAGCAGTGATAAGGGTACGTAAACATAAGTAAACAGACAAGTCACGGGGATGGTCGAAGGGCATGTGACGGGTCCCACGATGGAGATGTGATCATATAGTGAAGTGTAGGTGGCTGGGAGGGTTCGTCGCTGGGCAGAAAGAAGAAAATGGGAAGAGATGGGGTTTGTAACAGGGGAGAAGTAGTGCTGGATGGCCCTCGAATCCTGGACTAGTGGTCAGTAGTGGGAAGTACATAGATTTGTAAACATGCACCACTAAGATATCCTTCACATCGCATACTCAGCTCCAATCATCTTCAGATAATTTGAATGCTGACCATGGGATGTGCTTGATGATCCATCCACCCTTTCTGATGGTCATGATGTTGCCGAAACATTCATCAGCAGATACAATGAATTGATTGATTGGCTGTCATCACTTGTCAAAAAGAGAAGAACTATTAAATATACAAGTACTCACCTGTCAAAGGGCATAAGAGCAGTCCAACATGAGAAATGCCGATCCCCATCGAATATTGCTGTGGAGAGGGATCTTGCATGGATGTGGGATGCCACACTCAAGTTGATATCTCTGGAAGCATTTGATATGCTGTCTGGATGACTGAATCTGGAATTGAACAAATAGGAATAGAGCATTGTCTTGGAGATGATAGGACAGTAGCCTACCTTAATGGCAAGAGTGCGGATAGCAGCAATAATATCCAAAGATCCATTCAACATATGGTTAGCAGGTACCTCAGGATCAAATTCCCATATGGCAGTGGCTGTCTCCACAGCAGCAATCTTGGTGATGTGTGACATGATATCAATATTGGCTAGATTGATGACATGCTCAAGACAACTGAAAAAAGGTGAGAATGTGTGCAAGTCTTGGTAAATGCAAAATGCTCACAGGAGTTGGCTGGTGAACACATCCCAGTGGTTGAGCTGTTGACGTTGATGCAAATCCTCAAGTGTTGAACAGATCTTGTCATTTGTTGATGCATTGTCTATCATTATGGTAGAAAGCTGAGCAAGAATCAATGTAAAGTAGTTGATCACATCAAGGACATGCTTACCTTGGATTTATTCCAATTACAGATCCCCACACAGTCACACAGCCCCATGAAATAATGCCCAAGGTTGTCCCCACCATGATCCCCTGATATAGCCTTGAATCCCACAACCTCTGATCTCATCTTCCACTTTGCATCCTTGACATCGATCCAGTGTGCAGTCATCCCCAAGAAGGCTGCTTTTGTAGTGTCTGCAGACCATCCATCTGCAGTGCTTGAGATTTTCCCTGGTGCTGCCTGTTTTCTTTTGTAAGTCTTTGTTGTAATTGTCATGTATTGTAACTTACAAGAATATCTCTCTTCAGCTCTTCCAAGTGATTGACAAACTGATTGTGGATGTATCTTGTGACATCATGAGTACTCGGTAAATCCTTTGTCTTTGACTGTGGTCTCATTGCTACCAAACAGTTATGGAATGAAGCTTTATTAGCAACAGCTAGGGACTTGGAGCAACATTCAATGCACTTCAATTATTTCCTCAAGATTGTGAAAACTTACCTGATCATTGCATGCCACAAACTTTGAGACTGCATTCAGAATACCACCCTGCATGAACACTTTTGGACCTGTGGTTACTTTCTCAAAAGCCATATCCAATGTTGGCTGCTTCCCCTTCATCCTTTTCTTTTCCTCCTGTGCCTTCCAGAGTGAACAGGGTATTGCCCAGTGGTGAATAGGTGTGTCAGTCTCCTTACATCTCCTCTCATAGACTTTCCAGTGCAGCCATGCATGCTGGCGGCATGAGGAGTTACTTCCCTTGAAGAATGCCTTCTGCATTCCCTCACATTTAATCAATTCTGCATCTTCTCTGTATCTTTGTGAGTATAATGATTCTCTCATTGTGTGGGCATGGGACTTACCTGCAGATGTTGCACCACTGCCCTCTCACAGTCTCATTGGTACCATCCCACTTCTTGAAGTTGACTGTTGAGTGGTCCAAGAACAGTAATCTGATATCTTTTGAGGAGTCGGCTTTCACCTTCAGTCTCACAGGGATTTCACTACAATGTTGTTCATCAAGTTTGCCATCATCATTCTGTCACTTGTAAGAAGGCCATTTGAATGAAGGATAATAGTAACACGAACATCATTATCTGCAGGTGTCCACTGCATGTCCGAGTCATCCTCCTCTGATTTGTCATTGACAACTTCAACTCCATCATCTTCTGACCTGTTGTCTGTGATATCCTCTACAGCATTCTGATGTTTTGACTGTTTCCTTGGTTTTCTTTTTGGTGTGGGCTTGTTGTCACTGGATTTGGATGACTCTTCTTCATCACTGCTTTCATCAGATACTTTCCTTTTTTTGTGGATGGTCTTCTTTGCCTTGCCTTTTGGAGCATGAGCACAAGTTTTCGGTGCAGGTGGGTTCTTCTTCAGTGGGGCCTTCACTGAGGTTGGCTTTATAGGCTTCATGGTTGAACGCACCCAGTTGTTCAATTGACAAATAAATAGTGCTTACATTTGTTTGTCTTTGTAAGAGTGTCACACCCGAGTTTTGTTGTATTGTATCTTGTACATAGCACCTAAATGTAGAAGATCTGTAGTACATATTTTGAATATAATAGCTTAGCTTGAAGCAACCAAAGTCCAGTCTAAGACTGGTTGCAACCGGTCTTTAGACAGTTTTTTAAAATGATATATTGTTGATGGACTGCAGACTGCATGTGTGATGACTTTGGGGCAACTGCAACCGGTGGTCTGGTTGCCATCAGTCCAGTCCGGTCCAGTTTGCGGTCTTTTTTTGGTCCAATGGACTGGACTTTTAAACACTACCCATTTACTTTACTCTCTACTTCCTTTAGACTAACACTTCTTATAGTGCTTGTCTTTTCTAGGTCAGTAGTGTAGTAATATAGAGTTCCTTCTACCTCTGAAGTTACTTGTCTTTTCTAGCCTAACACACTACTAACCAAAGTCAGTATAACCAGCAGCATAATTGTTTGACACAGTTGTCACATTCAAT
>WTXG01000301.1:0-41203 GCA_022496185.1 Multifurca ochricompacta | reverse complement strand
CACATCCAACAGCCAAGTTAGCGCCCTGATGTCACGGACCCTTCAAAGATAACAAGGAAGCTGTCAGACGTGTCATATGAACTCGGAACTTCCCCCTGCATGGCGCATCACCCGGTCTTCCATGCTAGACTGCTGACACCCTACAAGGAGACGCCTCTGCATGGAGAGAACTTCCCATGACCTCCACCTGACCTTATCAACCGGAGAAGAGGAGTGGGAAGTAGAAACACATTCTAGATTCGAAGCGACAAGGCTGAGGGCGCAAGCTGTACTACCTAATTAAGTGGAAGGATTCCCAGCTCTGACAACTCATGGAACCAGCTGGAGATATCTCTGCCCAGTCCTTATCGCGGAATTCCATACCCGACACCAGAAGCGCCCAAGAACAGTTAAAAGAAACCATCCCAGACCTCATCGGATCCCCCAGTATATGCCACCCAGCGAATTACTACCACCAAACAATCTATCATGTCCTTCATCGCTGCCTCTGCCACCATCGATGCCTTCGCCCCCCCAATGACTGTTGTCGAAAACTTCCCCTCGGCTCATCCGTCTACCTGTCCCTCCTCCCCTATCAATTACGAAGCCACAGAAACCTGTGTCAAAAATCAATCCCCAAACCCGAACGACGATTTCACTCACTGTGAAGAGCCCCACCCCAACAACTTGCTCAATGGGGAGATCGATGATGAGCCCCGGAGTTCCCTTTCATCCCTAACAACCCCAACTCGTCCATGTATTTCCCCTTAGAGATCATGATGGCAGACAGCTCAACGGCTATTGCGAGGTACATCTATACACTAACGGAGGTATGGACGTGGCAGGGTGCATGAAGAAAGACAGGCCGGTTTACGGGGCTCCCGTATATTTGGAAGAAAGGTACACGGGCCGACTTCACCACACGCTGACTGATGAACAGCTGGGTCATCTCACCGCAGAGGACTGTCGCGCCTTCGCGATCAACGAGGTGATGAATGATATGAGGCTTCTGCGCCTCAAGGCGGAAGTCATGAGGCTGCGGAAGAACATCACCTTGCGGAGAACACTGAACCAGCAATACAAGGAGCATGCAAAAATAATGGCAAGGTTGACGAATGGGATGTTCCAATTGGAGCAGGAGATTGTTGATATCAGGAAGAGATTGGAGGCAGGAGATGCATATCAGACGATCGCTGAAAGGTACGCTGACACCTATGCACGACCTCTCCCTCCTCGAACACTGGGTGCCGCCCTGACACTGCTGCCGAGCCATCTCGAAATGCCACGCTTGCACAAGAATCCACGTGGGGAAACTTGCTGGCATTGTGATAGCAAGTATCACATCAGCTGGAATTGCCTGCTTAACTGCAAATGGTGCTGACACTGCTGCAGTAATCTTCACTGGAGCCGACACTGTATCTTCCAACACGTAGGGGTGGCTCCGACGATCAACAACCCATCGGGATGGTGTGGCAAGTGTCTTCGTCACAACGCTGGGCATCGAGAGATCGATTGCCCCGTCTACGACTTGTGCCATGCATGTGGTCAGCGCGGCCCGTATGGGTTTCTTTGTACCCACGCATGCCCGCAGGAGTTGGAGTCGTACAGCATGGATGACCGTAATGTAGCTGACGACTACCTGGAGCTAGTACAAGATGATGATGGTACAAGTTGTTTCTAGCCGGGACTGCTAGGACCAGAAGAGGGGGTGATGTTACGAACCCCGTCTCTCCCTGTGTTCTTTTTCCTACCCAACGATGACCCTTTCCTACCACCCATGCTTCACTACCAGATCACGTCCCCATCGTGGGATCTGTCACATGCTCTCCGTCCATCCCCATGACTCGCCTGTTTGCTTATGTTTACCTATTGCTTCCTCTGCTTATCTCTTATCTCCTTATCGTATGACCGGACATTTACTTAATCCCCTATCAGTAGAAGCCAGGCTTTACGCCCTCCGCTTCCGGATATTTGGGCCCACTTGACTCCGTGATTCTTATCGATAGACGCTCACCTCCTTATGTATATAAGTCGGCTATAGTTACACTGTAGAGCTCAGACTCGACTTATTGAATACATCAGTGTTTGTCTTCTGGACTTCCCTTTGGTCTTTGAACTCAGTTGTCTCAGTGCTTTTGGCACCTCCCCACTTAACATCGTCTTAGAAGTACAGCCTCTTTGACTTTGACTCATCACCTCTGAACTCCAAGAGATCTTATTGGTCTCTTATCTGAACCCGCATATCGCGCTGTCACACAAGTTGTGTGGAACGTCCCACACTGGATGTAACATCAAGCACCCTTAGTCTTCTCCAGTGAGATCAATGATGCGAGGTGGAGCAATGCAAAGATGATGATGGCAAGGCAGATGGGAACTACCTATGCCCCCAGCCTGTAGGACGGCACACAGTTCTAGGTGGGGTGCAAAATGAGAGGCAGCTGCTGGTGTCATGCGGGGGTTATTTGTAACGCTCAGCAGGGCGTTCTGTGCGACATGCACTGATCGGCTTGAGTCCACCAGTCCGCACTAGTCAGCCACATCCGCGGCACCCGACACTGTGGGTCCGGGATCTACAACAGGCCTAGCACAACAGGGCTAGCCTCTTAGCTCCAGGATGGATAGGAAAATGTGCCATAACCAAGCACAGAGGAAGACGGAAGAGTCAGCCAAAGGGAGCTAATCCCTAAGGCTGTTGAGTGGGAACAGGGCAAGCTGAGTGTGCTGAAACCCTATAGAGCGGCAAGAAGGTTCAAAAGGAAGGGTACACACCCATTGCCAGAGGCAATGGGGGTCCCTGTAAGGATCTCAAAGGTGCAAAAGAAGGGGAAAAGGCTGTAATAGATTCTGGGGTCTAAGGTCTCTAGGCTGAAGGCCCAAGAGGTCAAATCTAGGGTTGTACAAACTGTCTACAGGGTCTTATATACTGTATGGGGATCTGGTTGTAGCTAATCAGGAACAGGGTCAGAGTCCTTATCATCCAATAGCAGATAAGATGTCAAATATAGTCCATGATAAGGATAAGCCTTATCAGAAGCATATCATGTGGGACAGCCCCACAGGAGTCATATCAGTGTGGGAGGATTCCCACCAGGGTCAGGGGTAATGGGGAGATAACAGGTCCCACAGGAGTCAGGGTGGATGTGGGAATACTCCCACAGGAATCAGAGAAGCAAATGATAAGCCAGATGGGCCATGTGATCAGAAAGGGGTAAATGATCAGATGAAGATGCTGTGATCAGGGTCAGGATCACATGGTCCAAAGTCACATGGTCAGGGATCACATGGCCAAGGGTCACATGGCCAGGAGTCACATGACTGGCAGAGGGTCAAGTACAAGCCAAAGTTGTCTGGTCAGATTGGCAGGGACAATATCAGGGGTTCCTATGGATGTCAAGCACAGGGACAGGGTCAGAGGCATTGGCCAAGGCATAGGCCAAAGCAGCAAGGAGGGGTGGTGTACATCCAACAGTGAAGTAGCAGAACTACTGGCAGGTTAGGTGTAAATGGTGGCAAGGGAGGTAGGTCCTATGAGCAACAGGTCATAGGCATCAGGGTAAGGTCCTGGGCACACAGGCCACAGGCATCAAGGAAGGTCCCAAGGCAACAGGCCAAGGGCATCAAAGAGTGGTCCAGAGAAGGAGGAGATCAAGGATAGTGCAAGGAATCAGGCATGGTGTACAGGGTTAGGGAAAGAGTAGGGTCGTAACATTATTGGAATATGCATAAGTTAAATAGGGGTAAAGTCAATAGTAAACATCACCATGAGACATAGCATGGACAGCCAAACAGATATCTTGATTGGCTCTCTCAGCCATCCACCTCCAGTGGTGCAAGGTTGCCTGTGGGCTTCATCCCAGCACGGCAAGCATCCATAGCAGTAGTGAGACACCTCAGCCCAAGCTCCAGGATCATCTAAGTCATTCAAGGGCACCATTTGACAAATGGTGGTGAAGGTCTGGTCAGCCTCAAAGATGTTGAACAGGCATGAGGCGCAGCATACTGACTGTAAGGTTAGCGGGTTAAGCTAAAGGACAAGTTAGACTTCAGAGGTGAAGAAAACTCTATTACTATTCTAACTGACTCTTAAAGGACAGTTAGCTACAGAGAGCGGTTAGTCAAAGGTATAAGTAGGAAGTAATGTAGAAAGGACTTACACTTCAGAGGTGAAGAAAACTCTGAAGTGTAGAGGATGAAACAGACACCCTTATATACTTTAAGGAATCGTCTGTGCACACTGGGAATAAGTCCACAAGTGCCGGACAACGTCCAAACAATAAACAAGAGGGATAAAGTGTTATGAACCCCGTTGCATTGTCTTGTTTCCTTTTTCCATCATGTGACATGTTGCTTGGCTTTGTTTGCTTCCTTGTTGACCATGTTATGACTGATATTGCGCCTGTTTGTTCCTTATCTATGACTCGACTTCTTGCTTATCTATGACTCATACTTTACCTCAGAACTCTTACGTATTTTCCCACCAGAATCGCAACTATACTGGATCTGTCTATGTATATTCTCATCTGGCCCACCTGACCCTGTTCCCTCTTTGGATACATTACAACTTCATTGATACATCAAGTACGGTACTCCGATTCAGACTCCGACTTCTATTACGTATATAAGGCCTGCCTAGATAGCCTGTATACCTTAGACTCAACTTCTTAATTGACTTGGTGCATTACCTTCAGGGTGATTCCTCAGACCCGATTCTTGAACTGTCTCAGTGCTTCTGGCACTCTTCCGCTCACTGACACTAAGGGATTAGCTCCTTTGTGTTGACTCCTCACCCAATCTCTGTGTACTTGAAAGACAGTGCACATCTGACTTCGTAGTTTCGCTATGCGACTTATCACACGTCGTGACGAACGCCCGCACCAGGCGTTACATTAAGTCGAGTCTCTCTGTTATGTCCAATGCGGACGTTCCACACGACTTGTGTGACAGCTCAGTCTGCAAGTTCAGGTAAGGAACCAATAAGGCTCCTTGGAGTTTGGGTGGGATGAGTCAAAGTCAGAAGGGCTGCGCCTTGAGACAATGTTGAGCAGGAAGTGCCAGAAGCACTGAGACAAACGAGTCAAGGGTTCAAAGGGGATGTCTGGAAGACAGGCACCGATGTATTCAATAAGTCGAGTCTGAGGTCTACAAGGTAGCTACAGTGGACTTATATACGTAAGTAAACGGGTGCCAATGAGATAAGGACAACGGGGTCAGGTGGGCCCAAATATACGAAAGCGGAGGGTGTAAAGCCTGGCTTCTGATAGGGTATTAAGTAAGTGTCCGGTCGTAAAGATAAAGGGATAAGAGATAACAAGATAAGGGTCAAGCATAGGTAAACAATGAGTCAACAAGTGCAACAGAGGTCACAGGGACGGGAGGAGAGCACGTGATGGATCCCAGGATGGGGACGTAATCATGAAGTGTAGGGTAGGTGGTAAGGAGGGGTTGTTGTTGGGAAGGGTGAAGAAAACAGGGTTGCTCGGCAGGGATTGTAACATCACCCCCCTTCTGGTTCTAGCAGACCCAGCTAGAAACGACTCGTACTGTCATCATCCTGTACCAATCCAGATAGTCATCCGCTACATTACGATCATCCAGTGTGTAGTTCTCTTTGTCTGAATCTTGTGGACATTGGTGGGTACGGAGGAACCCATAAGGGCCGCGTTGCCCACAGGAGCAGCAGAGGTCATGGACTGGACAATCCAATTCGCGGTGTCCCGCGTTATGTCAGAGGCACTTGCCACACCATGCTGACGGGTTGCTGATCATCGGAGTGACTCCTACCCGGTGAAAGATGCAGAATCGGCTCCAATGCAGGTTGCTGCGACAGTGATGGCACCACTTGTGGTTGAGTGGGCAGTTCCAGCTGATGTGGTACTTGCTATCACAGTGCCAGCATGTTTCACTGTGGGGATTCTCATGCATGCACGGCATCTCGAATCGGTTGGGCAGCAGCACAGGGGCCGCACCCAAGGATCGTGGGGGGAGAGGCCGTGCATAAGTGTCGGCGTACCTTTCAGCGATGGTTTGATACGCGTCCCCTATCTCCAATCTCTTTCGAATCTCCACCAACTCCTGCTCTATCTGGAACATTCCATTTGTCAGCCTCGCCATCATCTTCGCGTGCTCCTTATACTGTTTGTTGAGCGTGGAACGGAGCGTCAGGTTCTTCAGCAGCCTCATGACCTCAGCCTTGAGGTGTGGAAGCCGCATGTCATTGAGTACTTCGTCAATGGCAAAGGCTCGTGTGTCTTCTGCAGCCAAGTGCCCTAGTTGCTTGTCGGTCATCGTGTGATGGAGGCATCCAGTATACCTTTCCTCCAGATAAACAGGAGCCCCATAAACGGGGCCATCCTTCTTCATGCACCCAGCCACATCCATTCCCCCATTCGTGTAAAAGATATACTTGGCGATGGCAGTTGTCCCATCGGCCATTGTAATCTCCAGGGGGAAATACATGGAGGAGTTGGGGTTGTTAGCAATAAATGGGAACTCTGGGACCTTGTCATCTAATTCCATACCCAAGAGGTCGTTTGGGTGCGGCTCTTCGCTGTGGTCAAAGTCATCATTGGGATTCGGGGATTGTCTTTTGACTCGGGCTTCTGCGGCCTCATAGTCGATGGGTGAGGAGGGACGTGTGGAGGGATGAGCGGAGGGAAAGTTCTTGACGACCACTGTGGTGGCGGTGAAGGTGTCGACAGCGGCGTTGGCAGCGATGAAAGACATAATGGATTGTTTGGAGGTAGGACGTTGCTGAGGGAGCATGTACTGGGGAATTTAGTTGGGGTCTAGGGCTGCTCTTTTAAGTGTCCTTGGGCGCTTCTGGGTGTCGGGCATGGAACTCCGAGATAAGGACTGGGGCAAAGATATTCCCGGCTGGCTCCCACGAGTTGTCAGAGTCTGGGAATCCCTTCCACTTGACAAGGTAATGCAGTTTGCGCCCTCGGCCTTTATGTATGGAGTCTAGAATCTGATCCACTTCCCATTCCGCTTCTCCATCAATCAGTTCTGGGAGGGGCCTTGGGAAGTTTTCCCCGTGCAGGGGTGTTTCCTTATATGGTGTCAGGAGTCTGGCGTGGAAGACTGGGTGGATCCTCCACGTGGGTGGAAGTTCAAGCTCGTATGACACATCTGACAGCTTCCGTGTTATTTTGAAGGGTCCATGTCATCGGGGTGCTAACTTGGCCGTTGGATGTGACATACGGATGTTCTTCCCTTCAAGCCATACCAAGTCATTGGTCTGATAAGGCGTGAACTTTGAGGGTTTCTCCGACAGGGTCTTTTGCGCCTTCAGCAAGTTCTCATTGGCCGATTGCCTGATCTCTTCCCATTGGCTGATACGCTGCGCAGCTGATGGGACGTTTGTGGGTTTGTTGGTCCAGGTGGTTCGCGGCGTCCATCCCATGATAAGGGAAAATGGAGAGGCTTTAGTGGTGCCATTGGGCCACAAATTGTGCATGAATTCCGCTGTTGCTAGCCAGTCAGCCCAATCATCTTGTCGCCCGTTACACCAGAACTGAAGGTATTGTTCCAACCACTGGTTTGTCCTTTCTGATTGCCCATCGGTCTGTGGGTGGTAGGCTGTTGAGATGTTTTGGGTTACGTCCAGTATTTTACAGAGCGCCTTAGCGAAGGCGGAAGTGAAGTGTGGATCATGGTTGGAGATGATCTTCTGGGGGAGGCTGTAATGTCTGTAGACGTGGTCCAGGTAAAGTCTGGCTACTCCTTCCGCTGTGATGGACTCATTACAGGGTATGAACAGTGCTGCTTTGGAGCAGTTGTGGTCCGTAACAGTCAGGATTGAGTCGAAGCCCCTTGATGTGGGCAGTTTCACGATGAAGTCCATCGCGACAGTCTGAAACGGCATCGAGTTCATGGGCGTGATTGGGAATAGAGCTGGTGGATGCGGGTGTGTGTTGACTTTATTGGCTTGGCATTCCGCACATCCTTTCACGTAGCTCTCCACATCCTTCTTCATGCTTGGCCACCAGTAATCTCTCTTGGCCAAGGCATATGTGTTCGCAATTCCTGGGTGTCCTGCTGAGGGGAGGTCATGGTGAAAATGGATCACCCCACTCTTAATGTTGTCGCCACTGGTGACAACGAGACGATCCCTGTCCTTCCACCAGAGGCCATCAATTTTCTTCAGATTATGTGCATCTGCCCATGATTCACATAATTGCGGGTTCATGTTCTGCGACACTTGAGCCCACAAGTCCATATCGTGAAGACTGATGACGGCCGCTTTCGCGAAGACCTCTTCAGGGAGTACTGTGATATCATTGTTGTCCTCCCCACCATTGTCTAAATCTGATCGTCGTGATAGAGCATCGGCATGTGCATTGCGACTTCCCATGATATGTTTCAGTACGAAATTGTACTCTTCCAGCTCCAGGACTTCGTGAGCGACCCGTTGACTGATCTTGTGGGGCTCCTTCCAATAGAGCAGGTTGGAGTGGTCAGTATGAATAATAGTCTTATGAGGGGTTCCCGCTAGGTATGGTCGCCAATGTCATAGGGCCTTCACAATGGCCAGTAACTCTCTGTCCCAAATGTCGTAATTTCGCTCTGCCAATGAGAACGTCTCTGAGTAGAAGGCCACCGGGTGAAGCATCCCAGCCACGTCTCGTTGATTCAGTACCGCTCCATTGGCAAAACGAGACGCGTCAACTTCCAGTTCAAAAGGCTTTTCTAGATCTGGCTGTAGTAGAACTGGTTCTGAGCTGATGATATTGCGGATTTGTTCAAAAGCGCGCTGTTGTTCCTCCGCCCAGTGCCATGGGACGTCTTTCTTCAGTAGTCCGTTTAGTGGTTGGGTGATCCCTGAGAATCCTTGAACAAAGCATCGGTAGAAGTTGCAAAACCCAACGAAGGACCGCACGTCTTTGACACACATGGGTATGGGCCACTCCCGGACCCCTTGGATCTTTACCGGGTCCATTCGCACATGCCCTCCTTCCAGGATAACTCCCAAGTATTCCACACTTGGTTGTTCGAATGAACATTTAGCTGGTTTAAGGTATAGGTCATGCTCATGCAGGATGTCCAACACTTGGTGTACCCATTCGCGATGGTGGGCAAGATCGTTTGCAGTGGCTACCAGGATATCGTCCATATACACTACAACCTCGCCAGTAAGAATGAGGTCATGGAAGATATGATTCATCATGGACTGGAACGTGGTGGGTGAATTGGTGAGACCGAAGAACATGACATTTGGTTCAAAGAGCCCTTGGTTGGTTTTGAATGCTGCTTTACACTGGTCTCCTTCCTTGATTTGGATGTTGTTGTATCCCCAGCGGACATCCATCTTAGAAAATAGGGATTTGTCTCGCATGGTATCAATGAGTTCTGATATAAGTGGCAGCGGGTAGGCGTTCTTTACGGTGTAGGTGTTGATTCGTCAATAATCCTGGACAGGCTGAAGTTTTCCATCTTTCTTCTTGATAAAGAAGAATGGTGAAGCGTATGGTGACTTTGATGGACGGATGTACCCTTTTGCAAGATGTTCCTCGAGAAATGCTGTAAGTGCTGTTTGTTCCACCTGTGACAATGGGTAAATTTTGCAGTCAATTGCCGACGGGGTATCGGGTGCAAAGTCGATAGCGTGGTCCCATGGTCGCACAGGTGGGAAGCGTTGGGATTCTTCCTCTGAGAATACCTTCCAATGTCGGCGATATTCTTCGGGCACCACTTCTTCAAAGGTCTTTTCAGCCTGTCCTTCCACCGCCTTCTGCGCAAGCTCCGATGCTTTGGTAGTGAAACAGTAACCAGGGTCTTCACTCTCCTTTTCCACTCTGCGTGCTACTGAATGTCGAACGGCATAGTCGTACCCTATTGACGTGATGAGGACGGGGTAGAACTCTTTGTCCATGGTCGCATCCCTCCAGTTGATTTTTGGTTCAAATGCCGCAAGCCAGGGGTATCCCAGAACAACATCTTCGTTGCCTAGGTTGGTGACTAGGAAACGAATAACTTTTGTTACTTCTCCCACTTGAACGTTGAGATCAGTATAATGTGTAATCCTGCCCGCTCGATTGGCGGTCCCATCAATATTCCAAATGTTCTTCTCTTGGGGAAGTGCCAGCATTCCCAGTCCCATGGTCCGCGCCATTTGTGGACTGATAAAGTTATCGGTGGCACCTGAGTCAATCAGGATGTCACGGTCAGCCGTCCTCTGTGTAGTTTCGAAATGTACTGGTATTTTCAACGATTTGAAGCGACTAGTGTACACAGAGGTTACATGTAATGCTCATGCCCAGGCCGATGGGTTTGAGCCAATCAAAAATCCTTTTTTGCGAATGCCTTTTCGACCAAAATGGCCCGCACTTCCTCACTTTCTTTCATCATGTTTGCCCATATCTCTTGCGCCTTTTCTTCTTTTGTCGGCGTTTTCTTTTCGACAGTCGGTGGGTTATTGCGTATGGGCGCAGTTGTTGCCTCGGCCGCTTGCACCCCCTTCTTCGGGCACTCCCTTGACATATGCCCTTGTGCTTTACATCGAAAGCACCTTCCTTCCTTCATCAACGTCTGCCTCTCATCTTCGGTGAGTGCAACTCGTGCTCTAGTTCTGTTGGCTGAGGTATCCATGGTATTCGGGTCCCTCTGACTGGAGTGCACAGGCTTGACCCTGAAGGCGGCCTTCCATTGGTCGCGGGTCTTTCCCTTCTTCATGTCGATTCCAAAGTGTGTCTGGAAGTCGAGGTAATCCTGCTGCTGTCGTCGTGCAGCGTCGACCCAAGTGTCCCAATCATTGGGGTGGTGGAACTGGATGATGTTCTTTACCAGTGGATTGGGCAACCCTTGGGAGAAGAGATCCAATGTCGCTTCTTCATCTGTGTCGTAACTGGCTCTGTTGGCCAGGCTTCTGAACTTTGCTACATAGGCGTCCAGTTCTCCCTTCTCCATTCTCAGGGCTTTTAGCTCTCGAGCAGCCTTCTGCTTGGCCTGCCCATCAGTGAATGCATCTTTAAATCTTTGGGCAATGGTTTCCCAAAGGCCCTCGCTAGTGGTACGGCGTCCACTTTCAATCTGTTTGTTCAGCCATTCCAGCTGTTCCATAGTCCAGTCATCTACGGCCTCCCCTCGAATTAATGATAAGAAGAGGTTGGCTCGTTGGAAAGGGTTGATGATCTGGGGGACATCGTGGTTGAAGTTTTTGAAAGCCATAAACTCCAACATAAACTTCTTGCTCTGTGATCGGTCTCCTGTGAATGTCTGTGGCAATACACCCGACAGGCGTCCCGATGGTGGGGGAATATTTGGTGGCAGCATAGCTGGTGGTGGAGGAGGGGGAGCTGGGTCTGGGAGTTGGGCAGCGATAGTAGACATTCCTTGATAGAATGGGGTGATGGTGTCGGTAGACTGTATGGAAATCTGGGGAGTTGTCAAAGTGGGGGCTCCGGACGTGGCAACTCTGGGTGCAACTGGGGCAATAGTCGACGCTAATACCAGTGCTTCTTCACTAGATTCTTCTACGTACTCTTCTGGTTCAGAGTCCGTGACAATGGCCGGGGGATTCTCTCTCCATGGTCCTAATCCGAATTCAGGTGGGGTGGGTCCTGTAGTGACCCAAGAGTGTCGGCTGTCCGAGTATCGGATACAGTACCAAACTCTCTTTTCGTCATCATATTCTACCGGTTGGTATCTTCCGTCGTGATAGACGTAATATCCAAACTCGGATTCAAAGTCTTTCCAGGTGGCAGAGCCAAGTACTTGTTGTGAAAGATTATGCTTGTCTCTGCGTTCGATGAGTTCTTCGCGGAAGAGGGTCTGACTGCGGCTGGAAGCCACGTTGAGAGACTCAACTTGATGTTATGTCCAATGCGGGACGTTCCACACGACTTGTGTGACAGCTCAGTCTGCGAGTTCAGGTAAGGAACCAATAAGGCTCCTTGGAGTTCAGGTGGGATGAGTCAAAGTCAGAAGGGCTGCGCCTTGAGACAATGTTGAGCAGGAAGTGCCAGAAGCACTGAGACGAATGAGTCAAGGGTTCAAAGGGGATGTCCGGAAGACAGGCACCGATGTATTCAATAAGTCGAGTCTGAGGTCTACAAGGTAGCTACAGTGGACTTATATACGTAAGTAAACGGGCGCCAATGAGATAAGGACAACGGGGTCAGGTGGGCCCAAATATACGAAAGCAGAGGGCGTAAAGCCTGGCTTCTGATAGGGTATTAAGTAAGTGTCCGGTCGTAAAGATAAAGGGATAAGAGATAACAAGATAAGGGTCAAGCATAGGTAAACAATGAGTCAACAAGTGCAACGGAGGTCACGGGGACGGGAGGAGAGCACGTGATGGATCCCAGGATGGGGACGTAATCATGAAGTGTAGGGTAGGTGGTAAGGAGGGGTTGTCGTTGGGAAGGGTGAAGAAAATGGGGTTGCTCGGCAGGGATTGTAACAATCCTTCAAAGATTCCTGTTTTATATTCATAGGATTAAGATAATTCATTATTCTATTGTTGTTTTATTATTCTGGTTTCAATTTTATACAAGCACAACTAAAATCCACCCCAATATACAAAGATGATTAGATAGATGTTATAGAACATTGATGAAAAGCCTGTCAGATAACCGCATAGAATGCAAAAATAATTGACAAATGCATAGTGATTGGCAGGGGTAACCCCTGGATATTTGTTTTGATACCCAGGTTACCCATAAAATGAAACATGTGCAAGTTCTTTACTTGCATCATGCATTTCAGACACTCAGCCCAGTCCATCCCGGTCAAGGAGATACGCACTTGGATACAATGTGTTCATTTGTGGCTACTCAGGATCCCTCAATAATTGCTGATTTATGTTCAGAAGATTAAGTTTATTTTTATTATTTTATTTCATTTTGTGGAACAGGCATGGCACAGGCTTGTACTTTAGATGTACTATATCAGCTACTAGATTAAATGAACATGTTATCTCATTATCTTGTTTAATGATGTAATTTGATCATATGTCAGATCTTAGATGTATATTCTATGTGTCTAATTAATTTGTGACCACATTTCTGTTGTGTTATCTATGCATGATCACAATCTTGTCAGACCAATGGAAAATCAAAGCTGTGATTGTTAAGTCAACCTTCCTTAATAGGAAGGAGATCAGACCAATATGCTGGTCCATGTGATGCAATGTAGTTGCTGCTCTATGCAGCCTGTAGATACATGTGTTGGCTAAACACACACCCCAATCAAGGGACCTTAAACAGGACCCTGGCTCACACACTAGAAAAGAAATGGCCATGTTGGGGATTGAACCCAAGACCTCTGGACAAGCCAGGTCCAGTGCTCTAAACCACTGAGCTACATGGCCTCAGGTTCATAGTGGTACACAACCTCCTATATGAGGTCATGCAGAGTTGCATCGTGCGACACCTGACTGTGTCAACAACATGCAGGCCTTGTTTCAGTAAAATAATTTGATAATTAGATTATAGAATAGTCTAAAGTAGTCTAGAGTGTATTTTAGATAGTACCAGACTGGCAGAATTGATCACACATTAATAAAACAGTTGCTTCATGATTTTCAAGAGAATGGATCACTGATAACACTTTTATTTTACATCACACTGTTGATTGTTGACACAGGACGTGTCTGGAGATGCTTCAGGCATCTAAGGTTCGCTTCAGCTGTAGATTAGATTAGATTAGATTCCGGAGTATCGGACTTTTTATGTTATCTTTATTACATTTCTTTCTCACCTTACTCAGCTGATTAGTGATGGACTTAGTAATGCGCAGTAAGCATGTGATATCTCCACAGCCAATGGCCTTATTCCCTCTCTGTTTATTGTCCGGCACTTGTGGACTTATTCCCAGTGCGCACAGACCATTTCCCCTGGCCCCCATGGGTATATAAGGGTGTCTGTTTCGTGTCCTTCACTTCAGAGTTTCTTCAACCTCTGAAGTGTAAGTCCTACTATACTTTTTACTTTCCTTTGACTAACGTCTCCTGTAGATACTTGTCTTTCTAGGTCAGTAGTATAGCTAATATAGAGTTTCTTCAACCTCTGAAGTATACTTGTCTTTCTAGCCTCACCGCTACTAACCACAGTCAGTATAACCAGCAGCATGATTGTTTGACATTGATCTGCTTTGATATTTCATAGGATAACACTAGAATATATTTACAGAAACCCTGTAGCATACATCAAATTAAATCTTGTCATTTGTTTGCTACAGATGTATTTTATCATTACATTTCTGCTGATCTTGTCAATGACCAATGACCACTTATACCTGCCAAACCTGCTGTGTGGGTATGGGTTTCTGGCAGGTTGGGAGTTGTATACCTGTACCTGTACCTGTCAAAACCCATGGTGCTTACCTGTGTGGGTATGAAAACCCTTGCTGATCCCTAGCCACTGGCCATGCCTTCACTGCTGAGTACCATGAACAGTTTCTCTCTTCCTGCCCTGAGTTGGATTGTCTTTGCCACTGCAACAACATTAGCCCTGTGACCTTCAATCACATCACTCTTGACTGCCCCCTGTACACCCAAACACAGGTGACTTGTGGGATGGACCCAGGCTTGCTCTTTGATGAGCTCACCTGGCTGCAGATCTTCAACAATCACGCCAGAGTCACACAGCTCTTGGAGTTTATCCAAGGGTCAAGGGCTTTCTTCAAGCCCATTACTGCCCAATGGCCCTGTGAACCCCCTTCAAGGGGGTTCACATTGGTTTAGGACTTTGTAAGTTGTTCTTGTTGAGCAATCATGCTGCTGGTTATACTGACTGTGGTTAGTAGCGGTGAGGCTAGAAAAGACAAGTAACTTCAGAGATAGAAGGAACTCTATATTACTACACTACTGACCTAGAAAAGACAAGTACTACATAGCATGTTAGTCTAAAGGAAGTAGAGAGTAAAATAGATGGGACTTACACTTCAGAGATAGAAGGAACTCTGAAGTGTAAGAGATGAAACAGACACCCTTATATACTCCAAGGGATGGTCTGTGTGCACTGGGAATAAGTCCACAAGTGCTGGACAATAAACATGAGGGACAAAGGCCATTGGCTAAAGGAGAATCACATGCTATACTGCGCATTACTAAGTCCATCACTAATCAGCTGAGTAAGGTGAGAAAGAAATGTAATAAAGATAACATAAAAAGTCCAATACTCCGGAATCTAATCTAATCTAGTCTACAGCTGAAGTGAACCTTAGATGCCTGAAGCTAGTGATTGTCAAGGGGTTTCATACCTGCACAGGTAAGCGCCACAGGTTTTGCCAGGTACGGGTATGGGTATATGGCTCCCAACCCGTGGAAACCTGTACCCATGCGGCGGGTTTGGCAGGTATAGTGTAACGCCTGGTGCGGGCATTCGTCACGACATGTGATAAGTCGTGTAGCGGAACTACGGAGTCAGGTATGCACTGTCTTTCAAGTACACGGAGTTCGAGTGAGAAGTCAACACAAAGGAGCTAATCCCTTGGTGTCGGTGAGTGGACAAGTGCCAGAAGCACTGAGACGATTCAAGAGTCGGGTCTTAGGAACCACCCAGAAGGTAATGCACCAAGTCGATTAAGAAGTCGAGTCTAAGGCATACAGGCTATCTAGGCAGGCCTTACAGTGCCTCACAAAACTGAGTCAATGTTTTGCACTTTTGCACTGTTTGTTGAATATTGCATCAGCCAAACAAATATAAACAAGGTCTTGGTGTACCATAAAAGGTACACGATAAGGGTTATGTAATGCAACAATGATTATGTAATTCTGATCAAAACCTGTGGAGCTATGCCCATTTCAAATTGGGGACTCATTGACTCAGTTTTGTGAGGGGGTATCAGAAATATCAGAATCTGATGCTCCACCAAATGTACAGCAACCAATCCTTAATATATGGTTACCATAGTTATCTTGATATTGATGGGACCTGGAATAGAGCTATTTAACCATGGTTTACATTCCCAGGATAATATAATTTCCCAATGCACCCCACCTCCTCTGCTCAGAAAGAAAACATGCTCTCTCTGGCCTCTGAAGGTCATTCCACTGACACTATTGCCTCCAGACTCAGCCTCAGCCAGTCCACAGTCTCTAGGACACTCAGAACCCTCCTTCCCAACCATCAGTCACCTCATTTTGGTCATCTTTCCAAGCTCTCTGCTACCTCTGAACATGCTATCATCATACAAATCACCACAGGAAAGATTGCCAATGCTGTCCAGGCCACAAAGCACATCAATTCCATCATCCCCAGCCATGTCTCTTCACAAACTGTGCACTGGGTTCTTAAACAACATTCATTCAAGGCTGTAACAAAGAAGAAAAGGCCACTACTCTCTGCAGTACATTGCAAGAAGCACTTAGCCTTTGCTTTGAAGTACCAAAAATGGACTATGGAGGACTGGGAGAGGGTGATTTGGTCAGATGAGACCAAAATCAACAGGTTTGGGTCAGATGCCAGTCCTCCACAGTCCACTCTCTGTACTTCAAAGCAAAGGCTAAGTGCTTCTTGCAATGTACTGCAGAGAGTAGTGGCCTTTTCTTCTTTGTTACAGCCTTGAATGAATGTTGTTTAAGAACCCAGTGCACAGTTTGTGAAGAGACATGGCTGGGGATGATGGAATTGATGTGCTTTGTGGCCTGGACAGCATTGGCAATCTTTCCTGTGGTGATTTGTATGATGATAGCATGTTCAGAGGTAGCAGAGAGCTTGGAAAGATGACCAAAATGAGGTGACTGATGGTTGGGAAGGAGGGTTCTGAGTGTCCTAGAGACTGTGGACTGGCTGAGGCTGAGTCTGGAGGCAATAGTGTCAGTGGAATGACCTTCAGAGGCCAGAGAGAGCATGTTTTCTTTCTGAGCAGAGGAGGTGGGGTGCATTGGGAAATTATATTATCCTGGGAATGTAAACCATGGTTAAATAGCTCTATTCCAGGTCCCATCAATATCAAGATAACTATGGTAACCATATATTAAGGATTGGTTGCTGTACATTTGGTGGAGCATCAGATTCTGATATTTCTGATACCCCCTCACAAAACTGAGTCAATGAGTCCCCAATTTGAAATGGGCATAGCTCCACAGGTTTTGATCAGAATTACATAATCATTGTTGCATTACATAACCCTTATCGTGTACCTTTTATGGTACACCAAGACCTTGTTTATATTTGTTTTGGCTGATGCAATATTCAACAAACAGTGCAAAGGTGCAAAACATTGACTCAGTTTTGTGAGGCACTGTATATACGTAATAGAAATCGGAGTCTGAATCAGAGTATTGTACTCGGCATATCAACGAAGTCGCAATATATCCAAAGGGGGAATGGAGTCAGGTGGGCCCGGTGAGAATATACGTAGACGAATCTGGTATAGTCGCAATTCTGGTGGGAAAATACATAAGTGTTCTGATGTAAGGTATGAGTCATAGATAAGCACAGCATGAGTCAGAGATAAGGGACAAACAAGGACAAAGCCAGTCACAACACAGTCAACAATGGGGATCAACACGTCCCAACAGCGAGTCACATGATAGGGAAAAGAAAACAAGACGACGCGGTGGGGTTTGTAACATATAGGCGCCGATTATGCATTGATAAGATCAGTAGAATTTCCGAGATAAAACACATCTGCAGTCACAAAATACAAGATCTCATCTGATGTATGCTACAGGGTAGCGTTAAATATGTTCTAGTATTATCCTACAAAATATCAAAGCAGATCAACGGTGCGATGTAAAATAAAATCCTTATCAGTGATCCACTTTCTTGAAAACCATGATACATCTGTTTTATTAACGCGCGACCAATTCTGCCGGTCTGGCACTATCTAAAATACACTCTAGACTAATATAGACTATTCTATAATTTAATTATCAAATTACTTTATTGAAACAAGGCCCGCATGTGTCTACAAGCTGCATGGGGCAGCAACTACATTGCATTGCATGGTGGTCTGACCTCCTTCCTATTAAGGAAGGTTGACTTAAACGTGCAGAAATGTGCATCCAGGGACTAGGACAGTCGCGCTTGTATGAAATGAAACCAGAATAATAAAATAATAATGTAAATAAAGGATCATTTCAATCTTCTGAACATAAACCAACAATATTTGAGGGATCTTGAGTAGCCATAAATGAACGTGTTGTTTTTTTTTTTTTTTTGAAATCAAGTTTATTACATGCTTCAGCCAAACAGACAAATTGCACGGCTACTACAGGGACATAGTAGCTACTGTATGAAGGGACAAAGGTCCGGAGGTAGTGGGTGGGAAACCCTAAGGGAAAACCCGGGGAGAATGTACGTTGGAAGACCCAGAGCTAATACCAGGACCCCTGTTACGAACCCCGTCTCTTCCGACTTTCTTCTTCCTACCTAACGATGATCCCTCCTTGCCGCCTACTTTACATTACCAGATCACGTCTCCATCGTGGGATCCTTCACATGCCCTACTCCCTTCCCCGTGACTGCCTTTGTCTATGCTTATGTTGCTGTACTCGTGTTTGGGCTCTTATCTCTTATCTTTTATCCCTTATCTTTACGACCGGACACTTACTTAATTCCCTATCAGAAGCTCGACTCTACGCCGTCCGCTTCCGTATATTTGGACCCACTTGACTCCGTTATCTTATCTGTAGACGCCCATTCGATTACGTATATAAGTCCGCTGTAACTACATTGTAGACTTCAGACTCGACTTATTGAATCCATCGGTGTTTGTCTTCTGGACTTCCCCTAGGACCCTTTAACTTGATCATCTCAGTGCTTCTGGCACTTTCCGCTCGACATTGTCACTTGGGAACAGCCCCGTTGACTTTGACTCATCCACTCGAACTCCAAGAGGTCCTATTGACTTCTTATCTGATACACGTACAAAGCTGTCGCACACGTCGTGCAGAACGTCTCACACCGGACGTAACATCAAGTCGAGCCTCTCACAGTGGCTTCCAGCCGCAGTCAGACCCTCTTCCAGGAAGAACTCATCGAACGCAGAGACGAGAATAATCTTTCACAGCAAGTACTTGGCTCTGCAGCCTGGAAAGACTTTGAATCCGAGTTTGGATACTACGTCTATCACGACGGAAGATACCAACCGGTAGAATACAACGAGGAGAAAAGAGTTTGGTATTGTATCCGATACTCGGACAGTCGAAACTCTTGGGTTACAACCAGACCTGCCCCACCTGAATTTGGACTAGGCCCGTGGAGAGAAAACCCTCCGGCCATTGTCACGGACTCCGAACCAGAGGAGTACATAGAAGAACATAGCGAAGAAGCACTGGTATTAGCGTCGTCTACAGCCCCAGTTGCACCCGAAGTTGTCACGTTCAGAGCCCCTGCTTTGACAACTCCCCAGATCTCTATACAATCCACCAACACCGTCACCCCGCTCCACCAGAACATGTCTACCATTGCCGCCCAGCTCCAGACCCCGCTCCACCAGCCCCAGTGGCAGCACCACCAAACATTCCCCCCCCGTCTGGACGACTATCAGGAGTGCTCCCCCAAACGTTCACTGGGGACCGCTCACAGAGCAAAAAATTCATGTTGGAGTTCACGACCTTTAAAAACTTCAACCATGATGTCCCACAGATTGTCAATCCATTCCAACGAGCCAATTTGTTCCTTTCCTTGATTCGGGGGGATGTGGTTGACAACTGGACCATGGAACAGCTGGAATGGCTGAATGAACAAGTCGAAAGTGGGCGTCGAACCACTAGCGAAGGTCTTTGGGAGACCATCGCTGAGCGGTTTAAGGATGCCTTCACGGATGGGCAGGCCAAGCAGAAGGCAGCCCGAGAGCTGAAGTCCTCAGAATGGAGAAGGGAGAACTTGACGCATATGTTGCCAAGTTCAGAAGTCTAGCCAACAGGGCCGGCTACGACACTGACGAAGAGGCACATTAGACCTCTTCTCACAAGGTTTGCCCAACCCCCTGGTCAAAAATATCATTCAATTTCATCATCCTCACGACTGGGATACTTGGGTTGACGCTGCTCGGAGGCAGCAACAGGATTACCTTGACTTCCAGACAAGGTTTGGAGTTGACACCAAAAAGGAAAAACCCGGACCAGTGGAAGGCAGTGTTCGGAGTAAACCTGCGCCGCATGGCCAGAGGGATCCAAACGCTATGGATACCTCCGCTGATCGGGCCCGAGCTCGGGCGGACTTACGGACGACGAGCGGCAGACGCTAATGAAGGAGGGACGCTGCTTCCGGTGTAGAGCACTGGGACATATGTCCCGGGACTGTCCCAAGAAGGGAGTATGCATCGCCATCGCCACGGTGGCACCAGAACATCCCATTCAGAATAACCCCCCCGTTGTGGATAAGCGGTCAAAAGAAGAGAAGCTCAGGACATATGGGCCAATATGATGAAGGAGAGTGAGGAAGTACGCGCCATACTAGTAGAAAAGGCATTTGCAAAGAAGGATTTTTGTTAGGCTCAAACCCATCGGCCTGGGCACGAGCACTCCATGTTACCTCTGTGTATGCTAGTCGATTCAAGTCATTGAAAATACCAGTCCATTTGAAACTACACAGAGGACGGCCGATCGAGACATTTTAGTGGATTCTGGAGCCACGGACAATTTTATTCACCCACGATTGGTTAAAACGATGGGTCTGGGACGGCTGGCACTTCCCCAAGAAAAAACATCTGGAATATTGATGGAACGGCCAACCACGCCGGAAAATCACTCACTACACGGACTTGAAGGTCCAGGTTGGAGAGGCTACGAAGAACATTCGTTTCCTGATCACGGATCTAGGAGATGAAGACCTTATCCTAGGATATCCATGGCTCGCTGCATTCGAACCTAAGATCAACTGGGCGGATGCGACAATGGACAAAGAATCCTATCCCACTATCATTACATCCATAGGCTATGACTACACAGTCAGACATCCGACAGTGAAAGCCACGAGGATAGAGGAGGAAGACCTAGGTCGCTGTTATGCCACCAAAGCATCAGAGTTAGCCCAACAAGCAGTACAAGGGCAGACAGAAAAGACATACAGCGACGTAGTGCCAAGTGTCTACCATCGGCATTGGAAGGTGTTCTCTGAAGAAGAATCCCAGCGTTTTCCACCTCCAGACCATGGGACCACGCTATAGACCTACTCCCTGATACGCCAACAGCAATAGATTGCAAAATCTATCTGCTGTCCCAGTCCGAGCAGGTGGCACTGACAGAGTTCCTTGAAGAACATTTGGCAAAAGGATATATTCGCCCGTCCAAGTCGCAGTATGCCTCACCCTTCTTCTTCATCAAAAAGAAGGATGGCAAGCTGCGACCGGTTCAGGATTACCAGCGAATCAACACATATACCGTGAAGAATGCCTACCCCCTGCCGCTCATCTCCGAGCTCATTGACACTATGAGGGATAAATCCCTCTTCTCGAAGATGGACGTGCGATGGGGATACAACAACGTTAGGATCAAGGAAGGTGACCAGTGCAAGGCAGCGTTCAAAACAAATCAGGGGTTGTTCAAACCCAATGTTATGTTTTTGGTCTCACGAACTCGCCGGCAACGTTCCAGTCTATGATGAACCACATCTTCCGCGATCTCATTCTCACGGGAGAAGTAGTGGTCTACATGGACGACATCCTAGTAGCCACCTCAGACAATTTGGACCACCACCGACGCGCGTACATCAGGTATTGGATATACTGCACGAACATGATCTCTACCTCAAACCTGCCAAATGCTCCTTCGAACAACGGAGCGTTGAGTACCTAGGGGTCATCTTGGAAGGAGGACAAGTGCGCATGGATCCCGTTAAAGTACAGGGAATCCGGGAGTGGCCCGTGCCGACCTGCGTCAAGGATGTCCGATCATTCATCGGATTCTGTAACTTTTACCGACAATTCGTCAAGGGATTTTCCGGCATAGCGGACCACTGAATGACCTACTGAAAAAGGACGTACCATGGCATTGGGATGCTGCTCAACAACAGGCGTTCGAACAGATTAGGGACCTCGTCGGCTCAGAACCAGTGCTCATCCAACCGATCTAAGTCGCCCCTTTGAAGTAGAAGTGGACGCCTGCACTTTGCGAATGGGGCAGTATTATACCAGAGAGATGCCGCACAAGTACTTCACCCAGTGGCATACTACTCCGAAACATTCTCCCCAGCCGAAAGAAATTACGACATCTGGGACAGAGAGCTCTTAGCCATCGTCAAGGCGCTACGACATTGGCGACCCTACTTGGCAGGAACCCCCCACAAGACCATTATCCATACCGATCATTCCAACCTGTTGTACTGGAAGGAACCCCATAAAATCAGTCGACGTGTGGCACGAGAGGTCTTGGAACTGGAAGAATATAATTTCACACTGAGACACATTGCTGGGAGTCAGAACGCTAGAGCAGATGCATTATCGCGCAGACCAGACATGCATACAGGGGAGGACAACAATAACACATACTGTCCTCCCAGAGGAAGTATTTGCCAAGACGGCCGTCGTCAGTCTCCATGACATGGACCTTTGGGCACAAGTTTCCCAGAATATGAACCAAGACCTGTGCCTTTCATGGGCCGATGCACACAATTTGAAGCAAGTCAGTGGTCTTTGGTGGAAAGACGGGGATCGACTCGTTGTCACCAGTGGTGACAACATTAAGAGGGGGGTGATCCATTTTCATCACGACCTTCCCTCGCTGGCCATCCGGCATCGCCAACACCTACGCCTGGCCAAGAGAGACTATTGGTGGCCCAATATGAAAAAGGACATCGAGAGCTACGTACAAGGATGCGCATCTGTCAAGCAAACAAGTAAACACACACCCGAAAGTCCTGCCAATGCTCCCCATTACTCCCACTACATCGACTCCTTTCCAGACCATTGCCATGGACTTATCGTCAAGCTGCCCAAATCACAAGGCTTTGACACTATCCTTACGGTCACCGACCATGATTGCTCCAAAGCGGCCCTCTTCATTCCCTGTAACGAAACTATCATGGCCGAAGGAGTGGCGAAACTGTACCTGAATCATGTGTACCGGCATACGGACTCCCAAAAGATTATCTCTGACCGAGACACCCGTTTTACGTCGGCGTTTGCGAGAGCCTTATGCAAGACACTAGATATCACAGAACATCTCACTGCATACCATCCACAGACAGACGGACAGTCCGAGCGGACGAACCAATGGCTGGAGCAGTATCTCCGGTTTTGGTGTAATGGCAGACAGGACGACTGGGCGAATGGCTCTCACGGCAGAATTCGCTCATAATTCATGGCCCAATGGAACGACAAAGTCCACCCCTTTCTCCCTTATCATGGGCTGGACCCCACGCACCACATGGACAGATAAGCCCATCAAGTCCCGTCTGTAACCGAACGAGTAGGCCAATGGGAAGAGCTGCGTCAATCAGCCAATGAAAACCTGGTAAAGGCGCAACAGCTTCTGGCAGCACAGCCAAGCACATTCACACCTTATCAGACCAATGACTGGGTATGGCTCGAGGGCAGGAACATTCACACGTCACACCCCCAGCCAAACTAGCGCCCCGACGTCACGGACCCTTCCAGATCACAAGGAAGCTGTCAGATGTCTCTTACGAATTGCAGCTGCCGCCGAAATGGAAGATCCATCCAGTCTTCCATGCCAAGCTTCTGACCCCTTACAAGGAAACCTCCATTCATGGAGAGAACTTCCCGAGACCCCCACCTGACCTTATCGATGGCGAAGAAGAATGGGAAGTGGAGCGCGTTCTAGACTCCAAGCGACAAGGCCGAGGGCGTAAACTGCATTACCTGATCAAGTGGAAGGGATTCCCAGACTCTGACAATTCATGGGAACCCGCCGGGGATATCTCTGCTCCGACCCTTATCTCGGAGTTCCACATTGGCATCCAGAAGCGCCTAGAATGCTTAAAAGAAACGCCCCAAGCCCCGTCCATTTCCTCAGTACATGCTCTCCCAGCAATGTTCTAACACTATCCAATCCATCATGTCTTTTGTCGCTGCCAACGCGCCATCGATGCCTTCACCGCCACCACCGTAGTGGTGAGAACTTCCCTTCCGCTCATCCCTCCACACGTCCCTCCTCCCCGATTGATTACGAAGCTGCCGAGGCCCGGGTCAAAAACCATCCCCCAACCCAATCACGATTTCGAACATAGCGAAGAGCCGCATCCAAATGACTGCTCGGCATGGAGTTAGACGACGAGGTGCCAGAGTTCCCGTTCTTTACTAACAACCCCAACTCCTCGACCTATTTCCCCCTCGAGATCACCATGGCTGACGGGACGGTCGCCATCGCCAAATACATCTTCTATACGAATGGGGGAATGGATGTCGCCAGATGCATGAAGAAAGACGGCCCTGTCTATGGGGCCCCAGTCTATTTAGAGAAAGGTATACAGGACGCTGCACCACACGATGACGACGAACAGCTGGGACACCTGGCTGCTGAGGACTCTCGTGCCTTTGCAATCGATGAGGTGTTGAACGACATGCGCCTCCCGCGTCTCAAAGCTGAGGTAATGAGACTGCGGAAGAATCTGACACTGCGCACCACACTCAATAAGCAGTATAAAGAACATGCAAAGATGATGGCAAGGCTGACGAATGGGATGTTCCAAGTTGAGCAGGAGCTGGTGGAGATTAGGAAGAGGCTGGAGATAGGGGATGCCTATCAGACAATCGCCGAACGGTATGCTGACACATATGCACGACCCCTCCCCCCACGATCTTAGGGGCCGCCCCGAGGCTGATACCGAACCGATTCGAAATGCCACGTATGAACGAGAACCCTCGTGGAGAGACATGCTGGCGGTGTGATAGCAAGTATCATATCAGCTGGAACTGCCCCCTGAACCGCAAGTGGTGTCGGCACTGTTGCAGCAACCTCCACTGGAGTCGGTTCTGCATCTTCCGCCGTATAGGGGTTGCCCCAGCGATTGTCAATCCGTCGGGGTGGTGTGGCAAGTGCCTCCGCCATAATTCGGGACACCGCGAGTTGGATTGCCCGATCCATGACGTGTGCCGCTTATGTGGTCAGCGCGGCCCATATGGGTTCCTTCATACCCACCAATGTCCGCAGGACTCAGACAAGGAGAACTATACGGTGGATGATCGTAATGTAGCCGATGATTACTTGGAACTGGTACAGGACGATGACGGTACGAGTCGTTTCTAGCCGGGTCTGCTAGAACCAGAAGAGGGGGTGATGTTACGAACCCCGTCTCTTCCGACTTTCTTCTTCCTACCTAACGATGATCCCTCCTTGCCGCCTACTTTACATTACCAGATCACGTCTCCATCATGGGATCCTTCACGTGCCCTACTCCCTTCCCCGTGACTGCCTTTGTCTATGCTTATGTTGCTGTACTCGTGTTTGGGCTCTTATCTCTTATCTTTTATCCCTTATCTTTACGACCGGACACTTACTTAATTCCCTATCAGAAGCTCGACTCTACGCCGTCCGCTTCCGTATATTTGGACCCACTTGACTCCGTTATCTTATCTGTAGACGCCCATTCGATTACATATATAAGTCCGCTGTAACTACATTGTAGACTTCAGACTCGACTTATTGAATCCATCGGTGTTTGTCTTCTGGACTTCCCCTAGGACCCTTTAACTTGATCATCTCAGTGCTTCTGGCACTTTCCGCTCGACATTGTCACTCGGGAATAGCCCTGTTGACTTTGACTCATCCACTCGAACTCCAAGAGGTCCTATTGACTTCTTATCTGATACACGTACAAAGCTGTCGCACACGTCGTGCAGAACATCTCACACCGGACGTAACAACCCCCCACCCCAAAGGGTGGGGAAAAAAAGGATGAAGTAAATTAAAGCAGGGACGGCTAGGCGCACGTGCCAGATCCAGACCCCTTGGTGATGACACAGTCAAGATCCCAACCAGTCGGAAAATAAAAACCAAAACACAAAAGTGACAGGTAAAATAGAAAAAGCTGCTAGGCAGCGGGTGTGGGGGCCAGGACAGCCGGCTTCTTGACGCAGGGCGGCTTCTTCCAATGACGGACTGCACCAGCATGCCCAAAGGCATAGAGGGTGCACTGGGCCAAGAGGCCCGCCAGTGCCGCACTGTCCAGGTCCTCAAAGGCCACCACCACAGAGGAAGTGGAGCCAGGGAGGAGGGTGGAGGGGGCGCGGACCCAGGAGGGAAGGGCTGTCACTTTGAGCGCCCTGTACACTGGATTCTCATGACCCAGGGCCTCATGGCAGGCCTGGGGAGAATGTGCCCCAGTGTGTGGGGTCACGCCAGTAGCAAGGCTGTTGATGGTCACCCGGGACCACCAAACGTTCAGGCAGGAGGAGGGGGAAAGCGGCTGGCCCATCACTGACAAGAAGGGACCTAGCAAGGAAGTTAGGAGGGGCTGGGCAGAAAGGAGGTTGGCCTCGGAGACATCAGGGCCGGCCGTAAGAACCAGGTTCTTCTTTGGTGTCCACCGCGTGGCAGACAGGGAGACCTGGGTCCCAGAACCAGACAGCTCGGAGTTCAGAAATGAGACAATAGCCCCAGGGGGCTTGCACACAAATGGTGGGTCAGAAGGGTCCTGCACAGAACCAGGAAATACCACCAGAGAGGGTCTCGCACGCCTCTTGGCAGCAGCAGCGTAGGATGAGGGGGGGGAGGGGGCAGGGGCAGCAGGAGCAGTGGGGGCAGGAGGGGGCGCAGGGGAGGGGGCCGGGGCAGAGGGCTTGGCCTTGGCCTTGGGGGCCTTGGCTGGGGCAGCCTGGGCTGGGGCCTGGGCAGGTGGAGCTGGAGGAGCCTGGGCTGGGGCCTTACCTTTTTTGGAGGGGCCTGGAGCAGAAGCAGGAGGGGGAGCAGTAGGAGGGGGGGCGCTGGTGTGCCACCAGCAGAGAGTGCATCCAGTGACCTCTTGAAGAGCTGCAAATCCTGATTGATCAGGAGCAGGTCCTCATGGAAGATCCTGGTGAAAGAGGAGAGGGGAGTAGGGAAGGCAGCATGTATGGCATCCACAAAGGCCCGGGAGTGCTGCGCGTAGGAGAGGATGAGGGAGGGGGCCCCATGAACAGGGGCAAAGTCAAGGAAGTCATGGAGGTGGCCATGGAGGGCGGCAACATAAGCATCATCGTCCCCAGGGAAGGAAGCCTCAGCCTCGACCATCCCATCATAAAGCTGGGTGATGGCCGAGGTGAGAACCTGGGCAGGAGAAGGGGGGTGGGGGAGGGGGCTCCAAAAGAGCAGCAAAGCGATTAGACATTGGAGGCAACTTAAGCAGCAAACAACACAAAAACCTAAAGGTGATGGTGGTGGTATGTGGTCAAGAAGGAATGAAATGAACGCGTTGTGTCCAAGTGCTTATCTCCTCGACCAGGATGGCCCGGGCCATTTATCCGAAATGCGCAGAAACGCAAAGAACAGTCACGCTCATATAAAATTGAAACCAGAATAATAAAATAAAAATGGAATAATAAATTATCTTAATCTTATGAACATAAAACAGGAATTTTTGAGGGATCTTGAGTAGCCATAAATGAACGCGTTGTGTCCAAGTGCGTATCTCCTTGACCGGGATGTCCCGGGCCGGATGTCCGAAATGCACGATGCAAGTAAAGAACTTGCATGCATTTCATTTTATGGGTAACCCAGGTATCAAAACAAATATCCAGGGGTTACCCCTGCAAATTGCTATGTGTTCATTAAATTATTTTGCATTCTGTGTGGTTATCTGACAGGCTTTTCACCAATGTTCTATAACATCCTATCTAATCATCTCTGTATGCTGTATTTTAGTTGTGCTTGTATAAAATTGAAAGCAGAATAATAATAAAAAAATGGAATAATGAATTATCTTAATCTTCTGAACATAAAATAAGAGTCATTGAGGGATCTTAAGCAGCCACAAATGAACGCGTTGTGTATCTTCTTGGTCCGGGAAGGCCCGGGCCAGGTATCTGAAATGCGCGATGCAAGTAAAGAACTTGCACGTGTTTTCACGGGTGACCCGCGGGTAACCCGCGGGTTACCCGTACCTGTAGTGACGGGTACAGGTACAGGTACGGGTACCAATGAGGATACCCCAGGGTTACCCCTGCCAATCACTAAGAACATCACTAGATGGCCACTCCATGTACATTATTATTTTGGGTTTTCTCTATGAGTTTTCCACCTAGCATGTCCTCATAGACATGGCATCTCCCTGTACCCCCCACAGTAGTTACATTGTACCCTGATGTAGCTGTGTGATTGGGCTGAGTCCCGCAAGCACATCAATAAAGTCAAGTTCAAAAAAAAAAAAAAAACCTCTCTGTCCACTTCTTACTATATGTTTCATATGTTAATTGTTGCCTGAACTTCACTGTCACTTCACTGTCACTTCACCATCTTCAGGACCTGGTCTTTTCCTTGCTTGTCTCTTTCCTTCTTACCAAAATGGCCATCTTTGGCTTTTACTTACTATACTGCTCTTTTCAAATCTGGACTCTCAAGAAGTATATAAAGGTTAGTGTTGTGCACGGCTCGGCTCGAAGCCGTAAGCTGGCCGTTTCTGAGCCGGAAAAAGCCGGGCCGACATAGGCCGTGAAAACGGCTTCCAGCAGCCCACGGCTCAGGCTTCAGGTTTGGAAAGCCTGAAGCCGCGGCTTTTGGTGGCTGAGTCACGCTTTCTATCTGGATTTTTGTGAACTGTTGAACCATGTTACGACCAGGACCTAGTCCTCCACTTTTCTTTACCCTCCCCAACACGGACCCTTCCCTTCCGCCCACCCTTCACTTCCTGATCACGTCCCCATCCTGGGACCCCTCACGTGCGCTACTTCCTTCCCCGTGACCGTCATTTGTACATATTTACGTGCTGTTTATGCTTGCTTATGCTTTCCTTTATCTCTTATCTCCTTATCTCTAAGACCGGACACTTACTTAATTCCCTATCAGAAGCTCGGCTTTACGCCCTTCGCTTTCGTATATTTGGGCCCACATGACTCCGATATCTTATCATTAGACGCTCATTCGATTACGTATATAAGTCCGCTGTAACTACACTGTAGACTTCAGACTCGACTTATTGAATACATCGGTGCTTGTCTTCTGGACTCTCCCTTGGACGCTTTGACTCGACCCTCTCAGTACTTCCGGTACTTTCCGCTTAACATCGTCTTAGAGTACAGCCTCTTCGACTTTGACCTCTCATACACCACTCAAAGGGGCCCTATTGGTCTCTTACCTGATCACGAACGAACGCTGTCACACAAGTTGTGTGGAACGTCCCGCACCGGACGTAACAAACCAGAATACTGGTACAGAAGTAGTCTGACATAATTGTGATCGCGTTTAGATAAAACAATTGATGAGATAAAAACATGTCTCACATTAATTAAGATACTGAGTATATACATCTCAGATCGATCATGTGATGAAATCACTTTCATTAACAAGCAAGATAACGCGCACGTTCGTTTACTTTAATTTGGTAGCTGATATAGTACATCTAAATTGTATATAAAGCCACTGATAAATAATTAGATTTACATCGCACGCTCGATCAGCTTTGGTATTTTGTAGAATAGTACTAGAACCTATTTAAAGATGCCCTGTAGCACGCTGCAGATCCCATCTCGTCTTCTTGGGGGTGTAGGCTCTTAGCAATTGTTCAGTATAGGTATATTCTTGCTGGATTTTCACTCTTAGTTTCACCACGATCTCAACATCTTATCTTATCTACATAGCAAGCGCGGGATAGAAACACCTGTTACAAACGCTGTTATTGATACAAGCTAAAATAAGACAACTTATGTTACAGGAATTAAATGGGAGACATAATATGGCAGAAGGCCAAAGCAGTGGCTAGGGGTTGATATAATGTAAACTACAAGTCCTTCAAAAAATGCAGCTTAAAACTTGATTTGACGCTGTAAAGCTGCGGCTTGGGCCTGAGCCGGGCCTAAGCCAGCCAGAAGCCATCGCTACGGCCCAGGCTTGAGTTTTGAAAAGCCTAAGCCGCCAAAAGCCGGGCCTAAGCTGCGGCTTCAGGCCGAGCCGGGGCCGTCACAACACTAATAAAGGTATCTATACTGCTTGTAGTAGGCCCAGCAACCAGCAATCTAGCTTCTCTCTCTCTCTCTCTCTCTCTCTCTCTCTCTTTGTGTGCAAAAGAACAGTTATTGAACAAGGTGCACGGTCAATTGGAACCATTGGCACCATCATCAGTAACATTCAGCATGATCCAATGCTCATTGACTTCATTTGCATCATGCAGGCTCTTCTCTCTCCTCTTCACAGCTTACTGCTCATCTTACTCCTCAGGGAACAGGCTTTGCTTCACACTCACTGCAGATAGGCTCCACACAATGGCTGTGAGGATGCCACAAATTTGGGCACCGATGCATACAACTTTGATAGGGCAATACTCGCCAATGGCAAAGTGGCTGAGTTGAAAGTTCTCAGAGTGATTTCTGGTGTTCTCATGCATTTGGGAAGAGGCCATGTTGATAGAAACGGGTGGTCTTACTTGAGTGCTGAGCTTTATATATTAAAGAGTGTGTGAGGATTGAGTTTCGTGGGTATAAGAACCTTGGCGATAAGGGTAAATGAATCTACCTTGGCTGAGCCCAAAAATCAGCGGTTGTGGTGGAGGCACGATCGGGAACAGAGAGTAGCATGTGGCCCATCCTCGCGGTGGTAATAGACAGACCTCCTGGTTAACAAGGACGCCACATAACGGCCGCGCAGAGGCCATATTTTGAAGTGAAGGGTGTAGAAGGGATGGGAGTGAGGTTGAAATAGCTTTTGGGTGTGTGTGCGAGTATGTGAGTGTCAACTCAGTGCAGTCCACCACTCCCTATGGCCCATCCTGGGCCGTTAGAGCCGAGGTTCGTGTGCTTGAGCATGTCCCTTGGGTCTTTTTTTTTAATTGATTTATTCGCGCTTCAAGGCCATGCCCAAATCGCGCAGCTACTACAGGCAAATAATAGCTACTGTTCGAACGAGTTGTGGAAGTAGAGTGAAACCCCTTGGTAGAGGGAAAGGTGTTGGAAAAGTGTGTGCATAAAGCAGGAAAGTGAAGAGGAAAGAATGTAAAGTGGAGAGAGAGGCGGGGTCAAAGTGTAAAGGTGAACTTACCCATACTACCCAACTTCACCGACTCAGACTTAATCCGGCTCGCGAGGTCGCTCCGACGAAAACGGCCTTGTGAAGGCCCGCGTGTCCTGAATGAAAATGAGCAAGTCCTCAATGAAGGGCATGCGGATGAAAAGGAGCTGCCAAGGCACAGGGTCTTGTTCCAGGGCCCAGTCAGGGAGAAACTGCAATGAGTGTCACCTGGCGGAGTAAAGGGGGCAGTGGAGAAGAATGCGGGGGAAAGTGGCAGGGGTGGTGTCGTCACAGGTAGAGACAAGTGAGGAGGGGTTTGGTAGGGTGGAATCGCCCAGTGTATTCGGCGATGAAGGCATGGCCCATGGCTAGGCGCATGGCAGTGGATGTGGTGAGCTGCCTGAAGGGAACCAGGTGGGGTTTAGTTGCGGCGGACCAGAGGGGGTGGTTGTGCCCTGAGGGGGCGTCAAAAGTGGGGTGGATGAAGAGGGAGTAAGCTTAATTGTCCCGGCAGTCAGGGTGGCAGCCGCCCGGGATCGAAGCCATTCTTCTTGCCAATCAATTACTGAAGGTGCGAAGGCGGGAGAGGGACTTCCACTTGACTGGGGAAGGTCGCTTGTCAAGCGCAGTGTTGTTTCTGCTGAGACAGGCAAGTAGCGACCGGATAGTTGAGGACCGGACAGCCGGTGGACTTGATCTATTGATTGTGATAAGATAATCTAAAGTGCGTCAGTCATAGACAATTCCACATTGCACACACAACACGTTCCTTCGACAATTGAGTAGTTATATTTCTCTCACTCATAAAAAATAAAAAATAAAAAATGGCCAGATGGTCAGTCATGGCCCATTCTGGTGCCGCATCTCCAACATTCAGTTCACTCGTCCTCCAGGATACAATATCTATGTTGTCTCTTGTCACCTCTACCTCCCAGCGTCTATCATCATTTTAGGCGGCTATCCATACATAAACCATCGATAACCATCCGCCGCCTTTCCCAGCGATCCTCTTACTCTTCCCCATAACCCAGTCTAGCTTCATGTCTTCAGCTCCTCATACACACAGTCGCACAATTGCCTCCTCTTCTCATTTCAAGCGCATCCTAGATGATGCTCTGGAGGAGTATCTTACAAACACAGGCATAAATCTGTCGGAACACCAGCTTCTCAATAAGCTGAAAGGATGTGACACTGCGGACGCCGTGATCGACGTACTTCAAGGAGGAACGTCTCTGTTTAACGTGTTCCGGAACGGAAAAAGCAAGACGCGGCTTCTAAGGAAGCTTAAACCAACCGTGAATATACTCCTCGCCCTCACGAACTGCGCACCACTCGTAAATGGAATTGGTTCGGTGAGTCCTAATTGGTGTGGCCCATTCGCTATGACCGGCTTACAACATGTTCTTTTTCAGGTGTTTCCACCCGCACAGGCCATATTTTCTGCTATTGATGTCCTTCTCTCTGTCCGTATCTCCCTCCCTTTCCTCCAACCGGTTATCTCACCTTCATTCCAAGGCATCAAAGAAGATCAGTGATAATTACGATTCTCTACTCAACCTCTTTGAATCCATGCAACGATTTCTCATCCGTCTCAAGATTTACACTTCCCGTGAGACCCTCGTTACCGAGTCCATGGTTGAGATACTCGTCAACATGATGGCGGAACTGCTCACGATCCTCGCTTTGGCGACGAAACAGATTCAACAAGGACGACTCAGTGAGTGAACTACCGTTTCAATGCTGCAACGATGATTAAACATTTGGCAGTGGCTTACGGACGAATGATGATGGGGGATAATGAGGTCCAGGACGCCCTTCAGAGGTTGGACAAATTGACCCAGGAAGAGTTTCTCGTCGTGGCGGCGCACACATTTAGTAATGTGAACAAGATAATCTGTTCGTCATCCCTTTCGTAGTAATATTATAGACAAGGCAGCTGAGACATTCTTTGCAGATGACCAGATGGACAAGAATATTCAGACATGGCTGTCACCTCCTGACCCATCCACAAATCACAACATTGCGCGCAAACTTTACCATGAGGGAACGCCAAGTGGTTCGTTGAAGGCGAAAGATTCAAGGAATGGAAATCGGAGGGTTCGCTTCTGTGGTTAAATGGGAATGGTAGGTTGACTGCGTTATTGGGTGCTTCTTGTTGCTGACGATCGTTTCTTGAAAGCGGGATCTGGCAAGAGCATCCTTTGGTATGTTTGCCTAGCATTATAGGGTATCGCCAGCGCTCATCTGAGTGGTCAGTTCCACCATCGTTGAGGATGTCCAGCGTCTGCGTTCTGCTGGATCTGCCTACTTGGCGTACTTTTATTGCGATTTTCGAGACAAGGAAAAACAAAATATCCGTGGTCTACTGTCCTCTCTCTTGATACAGTTCTATCCCCAGTCAGATGCCTACCGTGCCATCGTCTCTGAATTGTACTCGAAACATGATAATGGCCGGAAGCAGCCCGACGAGAAGGTTCTTGCAGAAACTTTAAAGGCCATGCTCGTAACACCCGTTCAGGACGCGATGTACATTATCATTGATGCCCTAGACGAGTGTCCCCTCACTGGAATGCCGTCTAAACGCGAAGAAGTATTGGACCTTATAAAAGAACTTGTTGACCTCCGCCTCTCAGATTTAAGGATCTGCGTCACTAGCCGCCCCGAACCAGACATTCAGTCAGCTTTTACAGAGCTGGTCCATTGTGCTGTATTCCTTCATGCGGAAGGTGGGCAAACGCGGGACATCTTCGAATATATCCACTCGACTGTCAACATGGACCCCAAAATGAGGGCGTGGAAGGCGGAGAGAAAGGAACTTGTGATCAAAACGCTCTCGGAAAAGGCAAACGGAATGTAAGCTTCAAACTAAAACGAATATTTATTTCGCGATTATTATTCATGTCGTGGTGTAGGTTTAGATGGGTTTTCTGCCAACTAGAGACACTGCGTCGTTGTCAACCAAGGAACTTCTCTTTGATGCTCGAATCACTCCCAAAAACACTGGATGAAACATATGAGGCCACGCTACGAAGGATCGATGATAGTGACTGGAAAGTTGCTCATTGTCTTTTCCAATGCCTTGCATTCGCTGTTCGTCCACTCCGACTCGCGGAGGTTGCGACGATGCTTGAATTCGATTTCGACGCTGGCAATATTCCAAAGCATGACGTAACTTGGCGAAACACGGACTCTGACGGAGCTGTACTGTCCACATGCTCCAGCTTGGTTGTCATTGTCAATCACGTTGATGACAAAGGAGAAGAGAGTCGTGTTGTACAGTTTGCGCACTTCTCTGTGCGGGAATTCCTGACCTCAGACCGGCTAGCGGATCGACGGAAAGGCGCTACCACGTTCTCCCCAAAGAATCGCATAGAGTGCTTGCACAGACATGCCTGAGCACGCTGCTCGATTCGACAAGACCACGACACTAATACTATCGAGAACTTCCCGTTGTCTCAATACGCGGCAGAACACTGGGTCATCACGCAGGACTCGAAGATGTCTCCCTGGATATACGAGAAGGAATGGAAACCTTATTTGACCCAGACAAGACCCATTTCTAGTTTGGATTGGAATACATGACCGGAAATGCCCGGAGGGGGAAAAAAGACACTTCAGTACACCAATATACTACGCGGCCCTCTGGGCTTCCCGCAGCTGGTGGAATATCTGGAGATTAAGCAACCTGGGAGTGTGAATTCTCGAGGTGGCAATTTATACACCGTTACAAGCGGCATGCGCGATAGGCCGAATGGAGATTGTGAAATGGCTGCTAGACCATGGCGCTGATGTCAATGCGAAGGGCGGCCTTATGGATATGCTCTGCAGGCAGCGGCATCCAATGGACATTTGGAGATCGTGAAATGGCTGCTAGACTATGGCGCTTATGTCAATGCGGTGGGCGCTTTATGGATGTGCTCTGCAGCAGCGGTATTTAATAACAATTGGAGATGGTGAAATGGCTGCTAGACCATGGCGCTGATGTCAATGCAAGGGCGGCCGTTGGATATGCTCTGCCGGCAGCGGTATCCAATGGAGATTTGGAGATCGTGAAATGCTGCTAGACCATGGCGCTGATGTCAATGCGAGAGCAGCCTTTATGGATATGCTCTGAGGCAGCAGCATTCAAGGACATTTGGAGATCGTGAAATCGCTGCTAGACCATGGCGCTGATGTCAATGCGAAGGGCGGCCTTATGGATATGCTCTGCAGGCAGCGGCATCAATGGACATTTGGAGATCGTGAAATCGCTGCTAGACCATGGCCTGATGTCAATGCGGGGCAGCCTTATGGATATGCTTGCAGGCAGCGGCATTCAATGGAATTTGGAGATCGTGAAATGCTGCTAGACCATGGCGCTGATGTCAATGCAAGGGCGGCCGTTATGGATATGCTCTGCAGGCAGCGGCATCCAATGGACATTTGGAGATGTGAAATCGCTGCTAGACCATGGCGCTGATGTCAATGCGAAGGGCGGCCTTATGGATATGCTCTGCAGGCAGCGGCATCCAAAGGACATTTGGAGATCATGAAATCGCTGCTAGACCATGGCGCTGATGTCAATGCGAAGGGGGTCCTTATGAATATGCTCTGCAGGCAGCGGTACGCAATGGGCATTTGGAGACCAGAAATGGCTGATTGAGTTGGTGCGAGGATCAATGCGTAGAGCTACAAGTATGAAACTGCTTTTGGAATGACATCTTTTCATGGGTATTCTAAAATATAAGGGACTACTTTGCATGTGTGCATGCAGGACAGTGTTAAGCTTGGTTGTTGTAAGGATAGCTTGGCGCTAGCCGTGAATCCTCCAGACCAATTCATATGCTCTTTTTTCCCCAGTTTTGTTTAATAAAAATATTTGACACTTTCAGACAGACTCTGTTACAGGTACGGAATGCAATCTTCAAGTAACAAAACGCATGATGCGAGCATTTGCTTAGCATTTACTTCATTATTCAGGCCATTTACATGTTCTTTCTGTACGTCCTGTCTCGCTTAGTTCTGTCCTCTTTAATCCGAAATCCTGCCCTCATTCACACAATAATATTCATACCTTCACTGGTCTTGTCAGATGCAGCTGTAAAAAGGGTTTAGCTATCTATTAGATAGCAGATTGGTTCAGTTCTTGTGGTCAAAACTAATATATTAATTATATCTTTACCTATTTAAATAGCAGATGCTATTACTAAGTGTTAGCTTTTTTTTTTTGGAATCAATTTTATTACACACTTCCAGGGTGGCACCCAAATTGTGTGGCTACATCTAAGGACAATGTAACCACTGTAGGGGACAAAAGTTGGAAGTGACATCAAGTCAAGGTGTAAAACCCCCTACTATAGTAAAGATAAGATATAGTAATACTCACTCCAGTTCTTGTGCTCAAAACTGAAGTGAATGCATACAAAGTAACAACCTTTTATACTACACAAAAGTGTGACAATCATTGCAGTAAATAGTCCTATTTACTTGTGACAAGATGTGTGAAGGAATGTGTTACACATACAATGTGGATTTGTATCTAAATCAGTTAAGGAATGCACTTTGGGTTATCTTATCATGATCATTAGATTGAGTCCACCAAGGAGCCCAGCTGCCCAGTCCTAACTACTATTAGTGATTGGCAGGGGTAACCCTGGGGTATCCTCATTGGTACCTGTACCCATACCCATACCCATAGTGACAGGTATGGGTAACCCGCGGGTCACCTGTGAAAACATGTGCAAGTTCTTTACTTGCATCACGCATTTTGGATGACCAGCCCAGGTCATCCCAGACCAAGACAATACACAATGCATTCATTTATGGCTGCTTAAGATCCCTCAATGACTCTTATTTTATGTTCAGAAGATTAAGATAATTTGTTATTCCATTGTTATTTTATTATTCTGCTTTCAATTTTATACAAGTGCAACTAAAATCTACCCCAGTATACAGAGATTAGATAGGATGTTATAGAACATTGATGAAAAGCCTGTCAGATAACCACACAGAATGCAAAAATAATTAATGAATGCATAGTTATTGGCAGGGGTAACCCCTGTATATTTGTTTTGATACCCAGGTTACCCATAAAATGAAATGCATGCAAGTTCTTTACTTGCATTGCACATTTCAGACAATCGGCCCAGGCCATCCTGGTCAAGGAGATACACACTTGGACACAACACATTCCTGAATGCCATCTGCCTTCCTGTACTAACCTATGGTTCCCAGCTTTGGGTCCACTCTAAGCAAGCCCCCAGCCTCATCAAGCTTCTGCAAGGCATGGCAAACACTATGGTCAAGATGATCTCTGGGTCCTTCCACACAGCCCCCCACAAACCCTTACATGAACTTGTTCATCTCCTGCCAATGCACCACTATGTCCACAAACTCGCAGACACAACCTCCCTACGTTATGCCCCTCCCTCTTACATCACAGCCATCCATCTGCCTCCTTGGTGATGCTGATGCCTCCCTCTGGCCCCTCTGCTCTTGTCAGTGCTGCCTCCCTGCCACTCTCCCCATGCCCCTGCACCTCTTAGCAGCTTGCACGCCACCACTTGCATGCCCAGTGGATGTCCTTGCCTTTGCCCCCTGGGAGCTCCCAGACTGGGGTACCCACATCTCCTACAATGGTGTAGTGCACCCCCAAACCCGCAAAGATGAACTCACAGCTCTCATACATGAGCTGCATTCTTCTGTCCTCCTCCTTCATGTCTCCTTGGCCCTCTCCTGTTGAGGCCAGGGTGACAATAAACTTGTGGGCACAGCCACTGCGACCATCATGGACTCCTGCAGTGAGTGGATGATGGAGTGGTGCCAGGGCACAGGGGTGGTTTGAGCTGATGTGGAGTTGTTCAGGCTTGCACACACCATGTGCTGGCTCTGCAAGTTCTACCATAGGTCCTCTGTCCCCTCCCATGTTTACCTGACCACCTCCACCTCCTCCTCCCTCATTCATCTTTGCTCCTGCAAAGCACAACACTTCACTGGTGATTTCGTTCTTTTCCAATGTTCCCTCACTGACTTTCTTTCCTCCTTCCCTGACACGATGCTCACCTTCTTGTGGGTCCCAGTGACCCCCACCTACTGAGCCTCAGTGGTCTCAGCCAAGGTGGCTGACCATGCCCACATGTCCACCCCACTCCGCAACATGGAGGAGAAACCCTCCCCCTACAGTGGCAATCCCTTTCATGACTTCATGCCTACAACAATTGGTGGGAGGAATGGCTGTGTGACTGCACCCTTGCCACCCCCTCTGAGGGTGACACCAACAGCCATGACTACTGCACCTACTCCTTGTCCATCTCCTGACCTCCAGATGGGTCTAATCACCCCCTCTGGATGGCAGCTACTAAGAAGTGTGAGGTCCCCTTCACACATCACATGTTATGTCCGGTGTGGGATGTTCTGCACAATGTGTGCTTCAGCTTGGTTCAAAGGTTTCAGATAAGAAGTCAATGGGACCTCTTGGAGTTCAAAGTGAGAAGTCAAAGTCAAAGGGGCTGTTCCCTAAGATGATGTTAAGTGGAGAGTGCCAAAAGCACTGAGACAACCAAGTCAAGATTCAAAGGGGACTGTCCAGAAGACTAGCACCAATGTATTCAATAAGTCAAGTCTGAAGTCTACAGTGTAGATACAGCGGGCTTATATACATAATTGGATGGGTGTCTATGAGATAAGAGCCATGGAGTCAGGTGGGCCCGAATATACGAAAGTGGAGGGTGTAAAGCCTGGCTTCTGATAGGGAATTAAGTAAGTGTCTGGTCATAAAGATAAGAGATAAGAAGGCAATCATAAGTAAAGTGAAGTCAACAAGTACAAAGGTGATCACAGGGAGGGGAGTAAGGCACATGATGGATCCCAGGTAGTGATTGGCAGGGGTAACCCTGGGGTATCCTTGTTGGTACCCGTACCCGTACCCATACCCGTCACTATGGGTACAGGTAACCCGCGGGTTACCCATGGGTCACCCGTGAAAATGCGTGCAAGTTTTGTACTTGCATCGCGCATTTTGGATGACCGGCCCGGGCCTTCCCGGACCAAGACGATACACAACGCGTTCATTTGTGGCTGCTTAAGATCCCTCAATGACTCTTATTTTATGTTCAGAAGATTAAGATAATTCATTATTCCATTTTTATTTTATTATTCTGTTTTCAATTTTATACAAGCACAACTAAAATACAGTATAAAGAGATGATTAGATAGGATGTTATAGAACATTGATGAAAAGCCTGTCAGATAACCACACAGAATGCAAAATAATTTGATGAACACATAGCAATTTGCAGGGGTAACCCCTGGGTAATTGTTTTGATACCTGGGTTACCCATAAAATGAAACGCGTGCAAGTTCTTTACTTGCATCGCGCATTTCGGACATCCGGCCCAGGACATCCCGGTCAAGGAGATATGCACTTGGCACAACGCGTTCATTTATGGCTACTCAAGATCCCTCAAAGATTCCTATTTTATGTTCATAAGATTAAGATAATTTATTATTCCATTTTTATTTTATTATTCTGGTTTCAATTTTATACAAGTGCGACTGTTCTTTGCATTTCTGCGCATTTCGGGTAAATGGCCCGGGCCATCCCGGTCAAGGAGATAAGCACTTGGACACAACGCGTTCATTTATGGCTACTCAAGATTCCTCAAAAATTGTTGGTTTATGTTCAGAAGATTAAATGGATCCTTTATTTACATTATTATTTTATTATTCTGGTTTCATTTCATACAAGCGCGACTGTCCTAGTCCCTGGATGCACGATTCTGCGCGTTTAAGTCAACCTTCCTTAATAGGAAGGAGGTCAGACCACCATGCGATGCAATGTAGTCGCTGCCCCATGCAGCTTGTAGACACACACGGGCCTTGTTTCAATAAAGTAATTTAATAATTAGAATATAGAATAGTCTATATTAGTCTAGAGTGTATTTTAGATAGTGCCAGACCGGCAGAATTGGTCGCGCATTAATAAAACAGATGTATCATGGTTTTCAAGAAAGTGGATCACTGATAAGGATTTTATTTTACATTGCACTGTTAATCTGCTTTGATATTTTGTAGGATAATACTAGAACATATTTAACGCCACCCTATAGCATACATCAGATGAAATCTTGTATTTTTGTGGCTGCAGATGTGTTTTATCTTGGAAATTCTACTGATCTTGTCAATGCATAATCGGCGCCTATACCCACCAAACCCGCTGCGTGGGTACGGGTTTCCACAGGTTGGGAGCCGTATACCTGTACCCGTACCCGGCAAAACCCGTGGCGCTTACCCGCGCGGGTACGAAACCCCTTGACAATCACTAATCCCAGGAAGGAGATGTAATCAGAAAGTGTAGCATAGGTGGAAGAGTGGGATCAGCATTGGGGAGAGTGAAGAAAAGAGGGTTGCTTGGCAAGGGTCATAACATCACACCTGCTCCACTGCCATGCGCCTCACCACAGGCCATGCCTTTCTTGCTGAATACCAGGAGCACTTTCACCCCTCCCTCCCAGTCTCCTCTCACACCTGCCCCTGCAATGACACTTCCTTGGTGACATTTGTACATGTCCTCCTTGAATGCCCCCTGTACACTCAAGCTCAGGTGACTTGGATGCTTACCTTTCAGGACCTGGGTGACCTTACATGGCCTCAAGTCTTCAACCATTGTGGTCACATTGGCAACCTACTGGAGTTCCTCCAGGACATGTGGGCCTTCTCCAAGCCTATAACCTCCCTTTGCCCTCTTGAGCCAGCCTGATTTAGGGTGAATTTGGTGACCAGTAAGTTCCTTTTTCTCTCTGGCTTTGCTGAACAGCCTCTGCTTTCTTCTCTATGGCCTCTCCACTTTAGAACACTACTTTGGTTTTTCCTTATGGGTTTTCCACCATGACTTTGTGTTGACTCCTTCATTGTTTGTAGTAATTAGTAGCTACATTGTACCCTGATGTGGCCATGTGATTGGGCACTGTCCCGCAAGTGTGTAATAGAATTGATTCAAAAAAAAAAAAAAAAAGACACAACACATTCATTTATGGCTACTCAAGATCCCTTAAAAATTGTTGTTTTACATTCAGGAGATTAAATTGATTCTTTATTTACATTATTATTTTATTATTCTGGTTTCATTTCATACAAGCATGGCTGTCCTAGTCCCTGGATGCACATTTCTGTGCATTTAAGTCAACCTTCCTTAATAGGAAGGAGATCAGACAACCATGTGATGCAATGTAGTTGCTGCCTCATGCAGCTTGTAGATAC